>PNEQ01114540.1:0-12691 GCA_003012365.1 Medauroidea extradentata | reverse complement strand
GTGTGCGGTGTACAAGTGCCGGGGGTGTGCGGTATACAAGTGCCGGGGGGTGTGCGGTGTAGAAGTGCTGGGTGGGTGTGCGGTGTGCAAGTGCTGGGTGTGTGTGTGGTGAGCGAGTGCTGGGTTTGTATATAGTGTGCAAGTGCTGTGTTTGTGTATGGTGTGCAAGTGTTGTATGAGTGTATAGTGTGCATATATGGTTGTGCATGCAACAGGAGTGTACTATATGTGTGTGTCGGGTGCATGAGAGTGTATGGGTGTATGTTGGGTGCATAGAGTGTATGGGTGTGTGTCAGGTGCATAGGTGTGTATGTGAGTGTCGGGTGCATAGGGGTGTGTGCATCGGGTTCATGGGGTTGGGTGTATGGGTGTGTGTGCTGGGTGTGTGTGCTGGGTGAATGTGTGTGCCGGGTGTGTGCCTGGTAAATGAGTGTATGTCTGGTGAATGGGGAGATTGTGGGGAAAAGATGTGTGTTGGGTATGGCTAGAGAAACCTGTTTTCAGTGAAAATATTAAATTGGTATCATCAATTTTTATAAGGTGATTTTGCTGACATTTTTGTTATTTTTCATGCCATTTCATCATAAATTTAGTTAATTTTGTAATGTCACTCTACTATTTTAGAGGTTACGACTGTGTGTAAAAAAAGTACTTTTGGTTAAATATTAAAATTAAATGTCTTTCTTTAAACAAATATTTCAAATGAGTGGTTGAAAATCTTCCCATTTGTCATTTGATGATTAGATTAGGCATATTAAACAAAGCAATATATATGAATGGAATTGAAGATACAGTTTTATAAAATAACAGTTGCAAGAATAAGCTCTTTCTATAAAAAAAAATGAAAATTCAGAACTTAATATTAGGTTATATGAACCACCCAACAATTTAACCATCCAACTAAATAATCAAACATGAAATAAATTTTTCATGTCACTTTTATGGCATTGCGTTTGTATTAATATATGGCAGTAACAAAAAACGTGATAAAAATTTTTAAAAACTTTAAATAACATAACCTACATACCTTGGATTTGTTCATTCGTGTTACGCCTCTAAATGTTATATTAGACACAACTTCTTTCTTCACCAATCCTGGTTGTTTTCACTCTCATTTACCGCTGGGAAATTTATGCTGTATTATGTCATTCATTCCTTGCATTTTAAGCGATGAGTAAAGAAAATTTAGGTACATTGTGTCATTTTCAGACTCTCATTCTGGCAAAATATATATATCACATCCTTACAAACATAAATATCTTTGCTCATACCTAATTAATATTGCCTTATTAAAGCATTTTATATATATATATTTTTACCATTAAAACTTTTAAACAAAAATAAATAGGAATCGCGTAAAATTAGGATAAACGAACATGTTGCATTATTAAACACAAACAACAGCCATATCCATGTCACCTACAATAATCTTAAAAATTGCTTTCGCAGTCGGAAATAGATTTTCTCGAATAATGCATACCTGCCAACTTTTCACAATGACCATCAGTAAAACTTTTCCAGAATGTCACATTTTCGCGTTAACTGCACATGGCAATTTTTGTCATATCAGTCCATATGTCTTATAAATGGTACACATAATAACACACATAATATTTTTAACATGTATTTATTTTTAAAGTAAGCCTAGTTATCAAGACCTAAATATAGTAAAACCTCTTTATAATGACCCATTTTATAACGACCACCTGTTTGTAACAACCCTTTTTTGGGAAACCGTGATTTTTAAATTTTTTTATTTCAAATTTCAAGGAAATTGGCAAAAAAAAAATAGGTTTTTGTGCGCCGTGTTGCGTTTCTAGTGGCGAGAACTGTACTCCACGCGAGAAACGGTAACTCATCCTTCCCCTCTCCTGCCGTAACGGTACTCTCATCTTCCTTTCCCCTCACGCAAATACTTGGCGTGCTCGGCATTCTCCACCTTTGTTCACGTGCCAGTGTTCTCTTGCTTGCTGTTAGATACGCTACACACTCTCTATTTGCTCTATTATAATGACCTTAATGCGTGACTTTTGGATTTCTCTTGGTTTTTTACAATTTATGAAGACTTATTACGCTTTGATTTTCACGATTTCAATTTGGTAATTTATTTGGTTGAGTTTGTGAACGAATATTGACAACTGACGCACTTTTGGCTTTTGATTTGGTTAGGATTAATAGGCTTGATTCTGTAAAACGATTATTGACGACCCACGCAGTTTTTTTGGCTTTCGATTTGGTTACAATTCATTCTGGAAACAATTGTTGACGACCTGTACACTTTTTAAAACTTCATACGGACTTTTGACATTTCCATTATGAGTGGAAAGCGAGTCGGCATGTCACTCTTGAAGAAGTATGGAATAATCAAGGAAGTGGAATCCAAACGGAAGCCGAAGTCAGAGATTGCGCGGGAGTTCGGCATCCCGAAATCAACATTGTTTCCGATCGGCCCTTTAATGTGTCAGACTTTCTTTTATTGCATGTTTGTTTAGTGTCCTGTCAACGCAGTGATAATAGTAAACAAATGATCTGCCTAATTTATCAAGTTTGTTGGATATTATATCTTGTAAGTTTTTTACTAGTGTACTTTTAGTTTTTTCATGATTTTTTTTTTACTTGTGTACTCTTTTAATAAATTTAAACGTTTGCTTGTACAACCGCTACGACTATGCTGTTAACTAATTAATAGTACACTTTTTGTACAGTGGTGGCAAAGTCGCTACATTTTCTTTGTGCTGAACAAAATATTTTACACACTGAAATGTAACTTTAATATTTTAACTAAGCGATAACGTTACGTCACAGTGTACGCCCACGATTATCTTTCAGTCGGTCTCCAGGCAGAGCAGGCTGACGCGCTGAAGAGGACAGCTGCTGTGGCTGTGGTAGTGATCGGTGCATGCGTGCGTAGCCATCTCCTGGACTCACCCCTCCCCCCCTCACTTTATGGTCTATCCTCCCGGCCGGCTGAGCGGCTGGCCGATAACAAGCAAGCTGCGACACGGCACGTAACCATACAGCGAGGGCCTTCTAAGCGTTCACGGCGTAAAAGAAAAGCCCCGAGAGTAGAATACACTATTGCCTTTTCTCTAAAAGACGCCTGGTCATAAATTTTGTTTATAGCTAAGTTTAAATGTAAGATTTATTATTGCTTAAGATGACTGAACATGAACTTAAAGTGAAAACGGCCTATTTTGACATATAGCGGTTCCAAATGGGTCTGAAAACTTATAACGACCACATCTCTATAACGACCCTAATCTCGGAAACCGTGAGGGGTCGTTATAAAGTGGATTTACTGTATGTAAAAACAATAATTTGCCAGTATGTACAAAAGACAGAAGCACAAGTACTCATGTTTTAGTACTTGACAGATACAACCACAAAGGACGACACATAATCACGGAAGCGCGTATCGCGATTATGTTTCGTCCTATTTGTGTGTGTGTATCTGTCAAGTACTAAAACGGAGAGTACTTTTGCTTCTGTCTTTTGTACATACTGATAGCCTAGCGGCCTCTTCCTTTGTTTTACAATAATTTGCCAAGTTATACTTTGAACAATTTCCTGTTCAGTTAATACTTTGAAAATCCAACATTCTTTTATAATTCAAAATGCACACATGCATCTCTAAACAAATTTTAAGCACTGTTACGAATATAATTAGTTTCACAAAGTTTGATATAAATCTCAACTAGTTTTGTTTATTTCATGTAGCACGAAATAGCCCAATACCAAACTGGATTGTGTTTTGAGTTATGATACGAAATACTGTAAGGCAATATTCAGCTCTAGTTACAGTGCTTCCAAAGCCTACTTACAAAAATTCATGACAAGTTCGCAACGGTATGAACACACGCACAATGCATTTTCCAAATTCAAAATTTTCTCTCATCACACGGTATGTCATATTCATTACAACAGCAGAAAAATTTTTTTGTTTTAAAGTTAAAAATTCAACTCCCAACAACACAAAAAAAGTAGACTTGAATAAGAAACAACATACTTGTCGCTTAAAAACTCCTAACACGCACATCACCATCTTGTAACAGCCCATACAAGAAAACCACAGATTGGCTGTTAGCTATAAAATACACCAATAGGAAACCGGGAACAAAATAAATACCGAATTTCGTTATTGGTTCCTGTAGCGTTCATTGTGACCAACAACTGAATCCAAGGAAAAACTGATTTTATGAATGTTTATGAAAAATAGGAGTGAGAAACAACACTGTAAAGCAAGTTTCATGTTGGTAAGTCAGCACAAAACATATTTGTCAGCTATTAATTTGGAAATAATGGCAGAAATATACACATAACTTTGTCGAACGTCCTGAAATCCATAAAATTTTCTTATTATCCATAAAATTGTGAAATGTGTGTACTTTCTGTACATTTTATGGACAATCCATATAAGTTGGCAGGAATGGATTTGTATAGTCAATATCTCGAATCAGACGTAATTTACTACAGAAAAAGTCAGAAAAAGCGCAATTTTTTCTTAATTTTGTACATAATTGATCAATTTCGCGATTTATCTCTCTGTCTCTGCCCCACTCTCTATCTCTCTGTCTCTGCCCCCATCTCTATCTCTCTTCATCTCTACCCCTTTCTCCCTCTCTCCGTCTCTTCCCCTATCTGTCTCTCCATCTCTGCCTCTCTCTCTCTCTGTGTCTGCTCTTCTCTCTCTCTGTCTCTATGCCTGCCTCTCTCTCTGTACCAGCCCCCCCCTCTCTCTGTGCCTACCTCCCTCTCTGTGCCTACCTCCCTCTCTCTGCCTGCCTCTCTTTCGCTCGGTCACTGTGTGTGTGTGTGTGTGTGTGTGTGTGTGTGTGTGTGTGTACACATGTGTGTATGTGCACATGTGTGTATGTGCACATGTGTGTATGTGCACATGTGTGTATGTGCACATGTGCACATGTGTGTATGTGCACATGTGTGTATGTGCACATGTAGGTGTGTGTGTGTGTGGGGGGGGGATGTATAGCCATGATGATGGATAAACATGCAATGTAAATATTAAGTTTTTTTATGTGGTCAAACGTAGAAAATAACCGTGAATACCAATTTTTTTGTCTATCTGTGAACATCTTAGTTAAACCTCCCTATAAAGACCCCTCATGGTTCCGTAGAATAGGGTCTTTATATTAACATGGGTGGTCTTAATGAAGAGGTTTAACTGCACAGTTAAACCCCTATTTTAAAACTGCACAGTTCTTAAGGAAAGGATTGTTACAGAGAGGTAGTGGCTATGAAAGGGGTTGTTATAAAGGGGTTTTAATGTATTAAAACAGTACGCATGGACTAATATAATTAAAGAGAAACTATGATTAAACAAAACCAGAAATACAGTTAAACCTCTATCCATTGTTTTTCAAGGAAACAATGAGAAAAACAATGCATGCGAGAAAACGAAACATGCGGGAAACACATAACCCCCACCCCCCCCCCATCTAAAAAAAAATCTAAAAAGATAACCTCAAAACTTATTTTTAATATGCCCATTACATGAAAATTTGCACTTTAAATATGTGTGTATTGAATATGGTCATAGCTCATTTGTATTACCGACGATCTAGTTTACAGTCAAATGTGGCAATCCGAGACATTCGGCGATGTCAGCATGCTTTTCACCAGGACAATTCTCTACCTCCTTTATTATTTCAAGGCATTCTTCAAGTGAGCGAACAGATTTTGAAGGCCGCAACATTGTTACAGTAATAATTTATAAATACATTTCACAGGTCTCAAAATAAAAATAGTGTACTCCAACTGTTAACAAAATTCACTAAACTGTTGTAATCTAAACAGAAAACATAACAAGAACAAGATACGTATTTACAAGGCGAAACGTAACCTCTCCGACTCATGCGCTTGCGCTCGGATGCCTTTGGCTTTACTTGGAAGTGCACAACATGGCAGAAGAAAATTCCCAAAATGCTTGACGTTACTGCATTCACACTTTACTGAAATGCGAAAATAATAGTACACATTTACAATACAAATGTATTTGAACACAATATGTGTCCGAAAGCTATTGAAAGTAATTTGGATACCAACTTACAGTACGTAAAACATTTCTTAAAGTAAGGTGAACGATTGCCAAACATATTTGAAACAATAACTGTGAAATTTATAGTCAAAACAAACTAGACATATTACATACGTCCATATTTTTGACAACGGTAAATGTTTGCCTTGTGCAATTATAAGTTGTTTACACCTACTTGTTTCGAGAAGTGTATATGAGCGTGGTATGAAAACTTAAATGTAACTTAACTTTTTTTTTTTTTGTTATTGGTGAAAATGTCTGAACGGTCAATGCGGTAAATTTATACATTTATGAACAATCCATGTGGGTTTATTTGACATTGTTTATATAGGCAATTTGTTGGGACAGTGAAAAATGATCAACTGATCCGGGAAAACGAAAGACACGCGAACGATGCAATGAGGTTCCACTGCATCTGAAAGCAAAATGTACTCATTTCAACGAATGCGCCTCGATTTGAGAAAAAAATTTCCTCTAATGCATGTGAATTCATGTGTAACACAGCATTTAAATAAATTATACCAAAATTTGCTGAAAAGTATAAAATTGCGGCAAAATTTGTCGAATTTCACTAATTTTTCAAGTCACTATTTTTTGGAGTCCTTAGTTATAAGACTACAGAAGAACCCTGTTATAATGTTCCGACGTATAATGTTTTCCCGGGCTATAATGCTACGTTTATTTGGTCCCTAAAACTGCTTTATAATAGGATATTACACTCTTATAATGTTTTCCTATTTATAATGTAAACATTTCTTGAGTCCCTTCAGAAACATTAAAACAGGGTTCTACTGTACCATAGTTTGTTCCCAAAAACTGTTTAATGATAAGAAATCAACCTCTCATAATTATTTCCCATTTATAAAGTATACAAATTGAGGTACTTTAGATATATGACAACAGTGTTCAACAATACAACCACTGATGATGATAAAACTGTTTTTTACAAAAAAAAACATTCAGCTTTGTGTTAAATACTGGAAAAGATGTCTCAATAAGAAATAATTATGGAATATAATAAAATAACATTAATCACATAACGCTTAACTTTAATAAAACAAGTCTTGAGGATAGGCATATGACAAGATTACACAAAAAAATCAGTTTACCTCTGCAATGGCAGTGTAGAAGCTGCGTGCCACACCTGATCCTTCACCAGGTTCGTCCTTAAATGTAACCTTTACCCTGTTGACAGCAAGGGGAGGTTGTGAGCTGGACGCTCTACGGTGATAATTGTTATACTGTGTGTTCAACTCCTTCATCGTCTGGATTATAAGCTGATTCCTCTCCCTCTCCACCTGGCACAGAACCTTACTGGTTAATAATAATAATAATAATAATAATAATAATAATAATAATTACATGTTCACATTTTTCCTTTTTATCAAGCTAAATCTCTAGACATGACACATTAGACTAAAAATATTTTAATTTTAAAAGGGGAACCGCTCATCTATCTTACAGAATTCCTCCTTACAGTGGAACTCCTTTTTTTCACTTCTAATGGAATCTAGAAAAATTGTTGTGCAATGCAGGAATGTATAAAACGAGGGAAATATATAATCTAAAAGCAGCAAATGGGACAGTAAAAAGTAGGTGTAAAATGAGGGAGAGCGTGTCAAACAGAGGTTCTTGTGTAGTTGCAATTGCAGATTTGTAGAGGTTTGCAAAGTTCTTAGAAGTACCACTTCTGTAATCACATAAACTTAAAATACTTAATTTTTTTCCAGCAGGTAACCGTAAAAATTAAAAAGAGTTCTGTAGTGAAAAGGTGATAATTTTGTTAGGCTTTAGATACAACAAATGGAGAGAAGTGGATAAACCGAAGACATCAGGGACTTATGTCTCTTAAAGATGTACTGTATTTCTTCCTGTATAGTGCTCATTTTTTTTCCAATACAACTGATAAAAATTCAGGGGTGCACATTATACACAGAAAATAAGGGGGAAAAAAAAACTGGAAAAGTGGCAGTGGGAAGAGGGAGAGAGACAGAGTTGTAGTCATAAACTGAAGGGTGTCAAGAGTGGGGGACTGAGAGAATGTTCTCACTGCCAGATTCCACCATCAATACTCCTCTTCCTTTTCTTTTTCTTTTTCTTCCCCCTCATCTACCACTGCTGTAATGGTAGCTGCTAAAACCATTAATTTTTTTTTGGTCGATGTGGCAGGAAAGTTCAAAGGTGGTGGGCAGAAGCAATATCTATATGAGAAGTTGTCAGCTACCTTTCCATGGGGAAAGAAAAGAAGAAAAAGGGAGACACTGTTCTTTTTTTCCCCTGGCGAGGGAAGGCAAAGCTGGGTGGTGGTTGGGGTCCCACAGCCCTCTGCTTGTAGCCACCCCCTGCCACATTCCTGAGCCTTTCTTTCTTCTCAGAGCTGGCTGCACAGTAAATAAAAAAGGCAAGCTTGCTCTGCTGTCATGGCATGTTATCTCAATGAGGAAGTGGGGAGGACAGGAGGACATGTTGGAAGAGGTAAACACACAGTACAAGAGGGAGGGAGGGGGGACTGTTGTGTAGGTGTGCCCATACATGTGGCTGAGCTGGCCCCAGGCAGCAAATGACATTGGCAGGCTATTTATAGATGTAGCTGCTGAGGAAGGTGAGACAAACCAGAACCCCCCCCCCCTTAACCGCTTCCCTCATGATGCTGCATGGTCTCTTAGTCCCAAGGTTTTTTTTACATGCTCCCAAGGCATTAAATTTTTTTTCCCTGGAACTTGCTGCAAAAATTGTGGTGTGCATTACACACGAGGGCACACTATACACGAGTACTATATTTGCCGGTATATAGAGCGACATCGTATATAAGACGAGTCATGGTTTTGAAGGTACAAAATGTTGAACAAAAAAAGTAAATTATTAATTTGGAAATTCCCAACAGAAAAATATTTTTTTACTTTTCCAGAAACAATAAAAACTATTTTTAATGCATTTATTACCATTATATAAACATCATAGGAGACAAATACACAAATAACATTGACTACTACTGCCTTTCTGGCGCCCAAGAGCCAAGGAAATACACTGCAGCAACAGCTGCTTGCAAGGTCAGCGCATTCCTGTGCGCTGCTGGTGTCTGCCAGCCTAGCACTACACACATGAATGTGTGGTACGGTACCCAGATCCTACTTTTCTCCGCCCGAGAGTTTTGTGCTGGCGAGACAAATGATCTAGGCACGCGGTACCTAGATCCTCATATTCTCTGCTTGAGAGTTTTGTGCTTGCGAGACGAAGGATCTAAGCATGCGGACCTAGATCCTCGTTTTCTTCGCCTGAGAGTTGTGGGCTGTTGAGACAAAGGATCTAGGCACGCGCTCCCGCTGCATCGATCGCCGCTTCTCTGGGAGATAAACGTATCCTTTTTTGTGAATGACGTTCATCAAAATTTTGTACAGTAAATGTTATTAAAAAAAAAAAAAAAAAGAACTTGTTTTCATTTGTGACGAAAAATGCAATTCCTTGAAACATCATACAACTCCACAGCTTACAGATTAACTTTCAAATGATTTTTATGCTACGAAAAAATTTTGCACCTTCATATAAGACGAGTAGAAATTCCTGAAGGCCTAACATAGGTAAAAATAGTTGTCTTATATGCAGGCAAATACGGTATATACAGTATTAGGTACAAAAGCAAGCGTCTAAAACAACACTTTGTGATAGTAAAAACGTTTGATAATAGTCAGACTCTTTAATACAAACCTAAAGTTATCCAAATATTGCCCCTTTGTAATAAACAAACTTTGTATTATTGAAACTTTCACATGACTGCAAAAAGTATAGCAATTAGAATAGTAGTTGCACATACAGTTTTTTGTATATTTTAAAATCCATTCTGCAAAATGCAAAAAAAGAATTAATATATAGTATAATAACAAATAATTCACTAAATATCCTAAAATGTATAGACTCTCACTATCAAGATAATGTTTTTTAAGTTACAGAAATATTTCTCATAGCATGTGAATCATTCCACTCGCACCACGGATTCTTCAACTCCATCTACCAAATTAGAAATGACTGTTTGAAATTCTGAATGATGCCTTGGCCTAACAGCAGCAAAATACTAGTTACAGACAGGACATCATACAATGAGTTACTTTAGAGGTTCATGTTAAATATTTATTTTTATTAGTACTTTTTCTTGTAGGGCCATAAAACTACTTTGTATTTCTTATTAATGTTATTTGTAATACACAAACCATATAACCTAGTATATAAATATATATGAGTAGATAGAGCAGATCATTACCCTTACATTACTGAGTATTTCACATAAACAGGGTATTTAATAACGAGTTCTGAATTAATACAAAATTCTATTAAATGTATTGAATTATTTTTGTTTGGTATTGAAAATTTTGTATCTACCTTTAGAGAGTGTAATTACTGTGTTAGCCGGCATATAAGACTGCTATTTTTACATATTTATGGCCTTCAAAAATTGCTACTCGTCTCATATGAAGGTGCAAAATTTTTAGTAACCTAAAAATTGTTTGAAAACTAAGCTGTACGCTGCAGAGTTGTACGATGTTTCAAGGAATTGCATTTTTCGTCACAAATAAAAATGAGTAGGGATGGGTCGAATCCCATTTTTCTCGAATCCGAAACCCGAATATGAATCCCTTATAGTCCCTCGAATCCACCCCTTGAATCTGAATTTTTTTTCAAAAAATGTATATTAATTACTAATTGGCATGAAAAACAGTAAATTCCACACGTGCCTAGAACCATAGACATAGACAAAAACATAAGCGTAAAAAAGAAAATCGATATTGCAAGTACTGTTTTCTGTGTAACCAACTTCACCTTTGGAAAACATCTGTGTATAGCTGCTAATAAAATACATATGGCGGAAAAAAACTCATATTATTTAAAAGTTTAAAACACATAAATGAATTCAGTTCCGTGTATTTTTAAATTTTTACTCTTTACATTAATAAATGTCAGATTTGGTAATGAAAATTGAATTGTCAAAAGTTTTAAGATTACAGTTCCGTAACCATGTAGGCCATGCACGTAAGCAACGACTGAGGGAATTTAGGAACCAATTTTGTAGATGGAAAGAAGTTTTTTGTTTTACTGTTGGCGAAACTCGGACTGCAAAATGGTTACGCTTTTGCTTTTGATAGCGTACTCACAACAAATTTATGTTTACCGGCAGTTATTTATTCACGTTGGTTTGCTTTTGAAATAGTATAGTGATAAACTCTATTTTTTTTAATTCGAGCATTAATTTCATCATCGGAAACTAATATAAACCGTTGCCACTGTACTCGGAAAAGTGAAGTTAACAAATGCGTTTCACGGCAGGTTATGTAGTACGGTATGACAGAAGAATTCGGAATATTATTATTATTATTGCCATCCATGATCTTCTACTCTATTTTTACGTGTGCCGTGATTATTTTATAAGTTTTATGAGTAGTGTGACGAGTTTTTCTACCAAGGGAAAGTCATATTATTAAGCAATGTTGAACTACTTTATGTTAAAAAAAAATAAAAAAATATATAAATGTGACTGTACATTACTCAATGCAGTACAGTAAACCCTCGTTTTATCGGACCTCCATTCAGCGGACTTCGTATTTAACGGACAAAATCTGGTGATACAAAATTATTCCACCGTCAGGCCTACTTGTCATATGCAGCACAAGACCTACCTGGTTATTGTGCTTTGATGAGTGACATCATGCACGCGCATGGTTAGCCGTGTAAGATGGTAGACAGAGCTATTTTTAATTGCGCATTGGGATATGTGCCGTGTCCGGGGAAGAATGGTTGTCTACCTGAATTTTTACGGAACTGTCAGATCAACAGCGCAAGACCTACCTGGTTATTGTGCTTTGGTGAGTGACATCTGGCGCGCACACAGATAGCAGCGTAAGACGGTAAGCAGAGCTAGTCGCTCATCAGTGTTTTGAAGTGTCCGGGCAAGAACGATTGTCGTGTCTACTTTAATTGTTTACGCAGTTCATGTACGTGCACGATAAAGATTATGAGTTTTTAAAAATGAAATGGCGTCTGCAACAGGACAGAAAAGAAATAGAGTAACTTCTAAATCAAGCAAAACATTTGAACTAATAGAAAAATTAAGAGGCCCGTGTTTCGGTAGCAAGTTGCGTGATGATTATAGTGTCAAGAAACAAACTGAGTACGACATTTGTTAAGAAAATCACTAGTTAAAGAGTTACGTGTTGAAATATGATGTTGAACAAAAAAAATTGGCACTATTGGATCCAGGAAACACGTGAAACTTGCTACCGCATCTTCACACGACGAGGCAATGTGTGTTCAACAACGCTCAAGTGGTTTTAAATGTACAATGTGTAGAGAGATAAAATTTGCTGCGGACAAACTAGCGCAACACATATCTTACTCACGCTCAGCCCTTCAGAAAATATCAAGGACACGGCTAGATTATTATCTCACAGACACGGTATACGATAGTGCGTCGCAATGCAAACAGCGGTAGTTTAGATGGAAATTTTTTGTTATATATTTAGTAAATAAAAACTTTACTGTAAAATACAAAGCAGCAGCTCAAGTTCACGTGTCACACGTTACCACGCAACGTAACATGAAACCAAGCTGATAGCAAGCCGCCTCCTGTCCCTCTCTCTCTACTTTTCTCCC
>PNEQ01114539.1:0-12691 GCA_003012365.1 Medauroidea extradentata | reverse complement strand
TTCCCTGGCCAGCAACGTGGCGGAAACACCTACTGCCAATCAGCGTGAGGCAGCTGCTCTGCTAGTCGGCAGCCAGGCCAATAGGAAACCTGTAGTAACATGCAGGAGCCAAACAGACACGGGGCTGGAGTCTACAGCCTCGGGCAGCCAATAAGCGGCCAAGTTCGCCTATATCAAACGAGCCGCCACGTCATTTCACTTCTGTATTACTATTTAGTCTGTGATATGGTTCTGTGTGGCGGAATGTTGAGTTTATCAGCTACGCGGGAACGAGTTTTGTGATTGTGGCAAGAGAACTGTAGATGAAAACGAGAGGTAAGGTAATCAGGTTGTTTTGTTCTCAGAGTTTTAAATAACAAGATTAAGGTACGAAGTTTGCGTCTGGAGTCGAGTTAAACCAAAATTAATTTTTTGTGGTAAGTGGTCAGGCGTTCACTGTATTTTAAATTATGAATAAAGCGCACACTTGAGGCAAATCACAGAATTATGGTTTCACAATAGCCTTATCCTGAATCGTTTAGTCAAATGAGAGGCGTGTCTGAATCAAGACACGCTGCCAATAACCATGAAGCACAGCTGCCGATGTGTACGTAAGGCATTGAAACAAAGTGGTGCCAAAGTCGTGGCTCTACTTATGTAGTACGATCACAGTGAAGTAATAACTTATTAAGTACCACAGACGTCAAATAAACCATAAGTGCTGTAGTCGGGGGTATAGGCCTACGCGGGTATACGCCGTATACCCTCTCGTTGATTCAGCCCAGTACAGTATACCTTCTGCTTTCCTTGTGTTGGCGACCTGGTACCAGGAAATAGCTGTACCTTGCTCGTGAGTATACCTTGTACCAATATTACCTTGCTCGTGAGTATACCTTGTACCAATATTACCTTGCTCGTGAGTATACCTTGTGCCAATATTACCTTGCTCTTGAGTATACCTTGTGCCAATATTACCTTGCTCGTGAGTATACCCTGCACCAATATTACCTTGCTCGTGAGTATACCCTGTACCAATATTACCTTGCTCGTGAGTATACCTTGTGCCAATATTACCTTGCTCGTGAGTATACCCTGCACCAATATTACCTTGCTCGTGAGTATACCTTGTACCAATATTACCTTGCTCGTGAGTATACCTTGTGCCAATATTACCTTGCTTTTGAGTATACCTTGTGCCAATATTACCTTGCTCGTGAGTATACCCTGCACCAATATTACCTTGCTCGTGAGTATACCTTGTGCCAATATTACCTTGCTCGTGAGTATACCCTGCACCAATATTACCTTGCTCGTGAGTATACCCTGTACCAATTTTGGCACTATAGCACTGTGTGTATATATATATATGGTATATATACACACATACATAAACAACCGATATAAGCACACCACGCGAATCCTGGGATAAACTGGAAACGAAAAGGTACGATGGAATTTTACATGCACAATGTGGCAACATAGCACTGTACATACTCCCGTCTTGCGCTCCACAGATATCTTACTTATCTTACTACAACTGTTCTGACCGGCATATTATGGGTGCAGGTCAAAATCCCGAGCAATCCGAACATGATTACATGTTTAGGCCTACTTGATTTAATATACGTGAAATAATACCTTGACGTGGAGCGCAAGAGGGGACTTCCTCCGTGCAGTGTTGCTAACGCAGTGCACATAATGTCGTTGGGCAACATTTTGCCTCATACGTTTTCGTCTTCAATTTACCTTAGGATTCGCATGCTGTACTTATCATAGTGTCGTTTCCGGAATTAACATGACACAAGTACATTCGAATAGCTCTGTCTCTCTATCACCTGTTTGCTGCGATATCTCGTACTTATGATAAGACTAGATAATAATAAAATACATATTAAGTACCATTAGAGTCCACGATTTTTGGTGATAAGAATTCTGCAACATTTCGTACCAATGCCTTACGTGCACATCTGTAGGTCTGTTTCTTGATTATTGGCAGAATGTATTATTGCACAGACGTGGCTCATTTGACTGTGCTAACAGGGACAAGGTTACTGCAACACCACACGTCTGTGATTTGCGGGTATAACCCTAGACGCTGAGAGTTAAAAACAACCAATCACTGACCATGAAGCAGGGCTGCAGATGTGCACTTGAGGCATTGAAACAAATTGTTGCAGAATTCTTTTCCCCAAAAAATTGTGGGCTCTAAGTACCATGCATGTGAAATGACACTAACAGTCTTTAAAGCGCCCGTCTACTGGCCGTGTGTGTTTGTTATGTGTGTGTGAGAGAGAGATAGAGAGAGAGGCATGGAGCCAAGGGCGATGGTGACTGGTTCATCTGATGCGGTATCGCCTCTATAGCGAAAGACACTGAAACGGCGTGCAGTAGTATCGTAGACTCGCCTGGCTGACACTTTTAGTATAACCTTATGTTTTAATTGGTGGAAACTTTAAAGCAAAGTCCAATACACCTTTCTGTCGTGGTTACACACGAATACCATTAGTAGTTGTTTAGACGCAAAAGATTGACGAAACCGTATTTAGCCATTTTGCGGGCTATGTTTATGAAACTATCTTTCCGACATCATTTGAAGTGTTTGTTCTTTTCGTAAATGCACATATTTAAAACACGTTTAGAACTTTCTGAGAGAAAAAAGTTGTGCTAGCACGTTTGCCAAGCTCTTTAAATGGCAGGCAGGCAACCACCTAAGTATGGCGGTAAAATATGACGCGAAATCACAAATTTTTGATTGTTAGAACCCACACGAGCTACCTAAATTCTCGGACATCGGGGAGATGAAGCAAGTAGGGCGATATACGTACGCGTATCAAATGCCACGTCACCCTTGAGTGCAGATGTGAAGTTGTGCAAGGCGGCGACCTGGAAAACGTTAACGACGAAGCAACACGAAAAAGGCGTGGACCACCCTGCTCGCAGCTACGAGACGAGATCCGGTGGGTGTCACCGTACCGCGATTATCTCATTAACCGAGTGCGATAATTTCGCACGAGAGCCTGAACTAGGTTAAGAGCCCAGCATTGCCTTAAAGGAAGCCCGTCGAATCGCCAGATCTCTCGGTCGAGCGACCCTATTTCGCCCTGCAAAGATGGCGACGTTTATCGCGTAATTTGGCGTTTCGGTACCTTGCACCTGACGAGACGACCAAATACGACGTACGCGAATCACCGCTTTATTCGTTTTGGCCTTCGCGAATCTGGGTTTGTGTTGAGTTGCAATTAGGACCACCTGCTGTTAGTCATTTATGGCTTACGTGCTCGCCCGAAACTTTCCTTCCCGCGTATGTTTATGAGCGGACTTTAATTATTCTACTTGACTGGGCCTGTCGGCATTACTTCTCCACAGGCGGTTATATTAAGTAACCTGCATGGTGTTCAGTGAGTTTTCTCAGTCACGTGAAAGGGATTACTGGATCACCGGGTTATTTCTAAAAACCTGCAAGCAGTTAGTGTCTCCTAATTTACTGGATGCTAGAAAACTCTACTCGGGTTACTATTTATACACCTGAAAGACTAACCAGTACCGCTATTTTGTAATAATAGAACTTCTGTATTTAATGAGGCCTACACATTTCCTACAATGTTTTACGCTTCGATTAGGTATACGTAGGGCCCGGTAAATTTCGCGAAAAGATTTTTGCCCTACTTTGTTTCAGTGTCTAACGTGTACATCTGCAGCTCAACTTCACGGCTATTGGCAGAGTGTTTTTGTGCAGAGTTATTACTCATTTGACTGTGCCAATCAGTACACGGATAACTGTGACATAACTAGAGACATGCAAAGTTCGCGTTATTTTCTGACAGCTTACTAGACTCCAAGTGACTATAGGCTCGTTCGACGTCTCCCGCTGGCCGATATTGTCGTGACTTGTCGCGGAGAATGCTTACACGGTAAAGCCAATCTCTGTAATGACGTAACACACGTAAGACAACACATAACAGTTCGTGGCCAATTGAATCGCAGATAATGCTCTGTTATGTATAGGAAAGTGAAGTTTAGTCTGCTACCGAATGATAACGCGAATTTTGCATGTCTGTAGACATAACACGTCTATGATTTGCGAGTTTAACCTCCAGACGTTGTATGTTAAGGCATCCAATCACTGACCACAAAGCAGAGCTGCAGGTGCGCACGTAAAGCAAAGTGGTGCAAAAATCTTTCCGCGAAAACTACCGGGCCCTAGGTATACGGAATAGATTCTTACATTGCATACAGTTGGCATTGCTTGTCTATGGCATATACTATACATGCGACCACCCGTAGGAAATAATGACTTTCATTCTCCAGTCAAAAACTAAACAAAGTAGTGAAGGTGTGACAGTTTGGTAACGCTTAAGCTGCGCCATGTCAGACGGGATATTTTAATAAATATCATAACATGGAACTTAACGGCGAATATTGCAGATCTGGAAGATGGCAGGTACTGATAGCCTCTAGGCGCGAATGACTAAACCAGCGTTCAGTGTTTTCGTAGTGAGTTTTATTTCTATGGGATTTCAAGCGATGTCCTTGTTATTTTATTCGTGGAAAGTATGCAGGGTTCTATGTTTTCGTTTTACGATTTCGGTAGATATTTTCTCAGCTACAGCGACGTGAAAAAGTCATTTTTATCACTTTTATGGAGCTTGGTATTCACGTTTTCAATTAGCGGACAGCATTTTAAAATGATAGGGACATAGTTTAAAGTGTGACTTCTTTTCGTAGATAAACGCATTGGAAATTATTTTTTTAAATAGTTATACAAGAAAAAATACTTTCCGTACCACACTACAGCACGTCTCACGCGCCTGGTCAGTAGATAGTGTATATACCAGGACAAAGCCCTAAAAAATTATAATTAAATTGAATTTTACAAATAATAAGTGTGTTGCAATGTTCCTCTGAAAAAAAAAAATAAATAAAATCAAATGAAGACAATTTGCTTTACAGTTTTTAAAATTTTCCAAGGTCCAAAAGGAAAGACTCTAAAATTCCATAATGAATAAATTTAAAAGAATAAATATTTTCTCTGTGTATGCTTGAATACTCTGATATTTTTAGGGGATGGAAATCAGATACTTTCATTTGCAGAAGCTAAATATTAACCCACATGAAAATATTGTAAAATATTTTTATTCTGTGTACAATTTTAATTATTTATTACTTTTTGGTACTTTGGCCTAGAACATACTACTCAGGTCAACTAAGTCTTAAGGGTTGGTTTCAGCCGTCAAGTCGGCTTATTTTATTTTTCGGTTTTATGAAATTCCGAGAAGAAAAAATTTGGTATTTCCTATTATACCGCAAATTCTACTTGTCCTTCTTTACTGTGCATGTACGGCAGCTGAACTTTTAACGTGTATTTAGCCCACAATCACTCCAACAATTTGTTAATATTCTTTATTTGTTTGTGATGGGCTGTATTTAACTCTCGCGTGTCTTATGGTTAAACCCGCAAATCAGAGACGTGTGAGGTTGCAGTATCCGTATTCTGATTGGCGCAGTCGAATGAGAGATGCACTTCACAAATGCACGTGGCCAGTAATGATGAAGCAGAAATACAGACGTGCACGTTAGGCACGGAAACAAACTGGGGCAAAATTCTTGTCGTGACAAGTTCATGGCCCTACACATGAGATAGAACTATTAATCGTGAGCTTTCTAAACATACCTAAAAGTACGTAATCTTCCTATAACAAATACATCTTAAGAGGCATACGTACGGAATGAAAGTTTTCCGCTTTTGATGCGGGAAAACAGGCGAGTGAAAAAGTTCAGATTGCCTCACTCGACAGTAACCACTCCGCTTCTATTCGCTGCCCGCCAAACTGGCGTGTAGTGTTTCAGGTTTAAGGGCTTGTTCCCGATTTTTTTTTTCAGACTGGTGCCAATAACCCAAATATTTTTTAACCAAAAGTTTTGAAAAAATTTGAGTCAATGTACAATCACACGATGCACAATACTGTGGACGCGTTTTTTTTTTTTTTTTAAATAATGTACCATTCGCCAGCAAAAAATAAATTTCCTTCATGTTTGCTTATTTTCACGACGGAAAACGTGGTACTTTGGGTAATGAAATCTAAAAAACCGTTCAGTATAATTCTACAAAAAAATTCAGCTACAAATTATAACACATAAGTGTCAAAACTGTGAAGCGAAATTTTGATATGAGTATTAGGTAGCAATAAAAAAAAATATTTTCGTAATCAATGCAAAACTCGGTAAGCTTTCTTCTATGGGACTTTAAGGGGTATGGAAAGGTAAGATGTTGAGCGAACGACCGGAATAGTCAATCGTCGATCAAATCTAAACTACTCGCCATAATTAGCTGGGATTTTTTTTTGCCGAGTAGATATTATATTAGCGGACGTTTATTTATACAAAATGTCCCATAAATCCGGCCTCATAGGGTAAATAGGAATTGATGAAATATGGAATGGCTTAATATTAATGTAGTGTGTTGCAATGTGTTATGTTCACTTCCATGTGCCATTACGACAGAAAATGTTCAAATTGATGGTCGCGATGTACTTTGCACATGCGTATGAGCCGGTTAAAATTTCATTGTACATGATGTAAGATGGCCGGCGGGATAGAGCGGCATGCAGCAGTAATGTTGTTATTCACAATAACATTTCATTACATTCACTAATTTCCTATTTGAACTTTCTTTATGAGACCGAAGTATTCCTGTGAGACCGGTATTATGGGACATTCTGTATAGCACTGGGCGTTAGCATGCTTTGCTTTCGAGTAAAAAATCTAAAACGGTATTTAGAAAAATAAGGGATTGAAACCACGAAATTAATTAAAATGAAAAACTGTAATTTTTATAATTTTCAGTACGATAGTATCTTGAACTCTATGATAACAGATATTCAAAAATATTTGCGTTTTGATTTTTAAATAATGTTAACATCCGTAAACCACTCGCGCAGGGGTTTTCGGAGAGTAAAAAGTGAGTGAGTGGTGGCACGAGGTGAGTGTGGAGCAGTGCCGGAATAAAATAGCAGGGGAAACGGGAGATCCCCGAGAAAAACCCCCGACCAAAGGCTTTTTTTCTTCCAGCTTCTCATTGAACTCGGTTAATCTAGTTTGTACTAGTATATGCGATGTCTTTACTCTTATGTGGTTTAAATTTTAATTAAATTATCATGCTGTTTTAATTCTCTCGTGATACATCGCTAGTTCATTATTGCTTTTTAATTTTAGTATTACCTTAGACTTAAGTCTGAAATGTAATAAAACAATTGTAAACTGTAGACTGAAATTTGTATGGTCCAGTGTAAGACAAGGCGACGTCGCCTTAACTTCGCCATTAATAAAGTCGTATTATTATTATTATTATTATTATTATTATTATTATTATCGTACGCCACGATTCCCACATGCGAAAATCCGGGGACCGATCCCACCGAGGATCGAACCCGTATCGTCTTGGTAGGAGGCGAATGGTCTGGCCATTCAGCCACCGCGGCGCCAAATGAATGTGCGGGACGAGACATCTTCGTCCACCCCTTTGTCCTCACATTTGTGTTGCCTTGACTGTGAACCCTTTCCTTCACATGAATGGCACAAATAAAAAATTAGTTACGGATCTACAAACAGATAAAGCGTGTCTAGATGGTAGACAAGAATCGTAAAATTAACAATAACTCAAGTGTTTCGAACACAGAAGAAAATATTTTCGAAAGTTCACATTGTCTTCAGCCATGAGCCATTCATTTCTGTTGTCTTCCCTTCTTCCTCACTCCTAATTCTTTTGTATGTGAGGGATGGAAGTCCTTGCTTCGCCCCCTGTTAACGGGATCATGTTATGTCAGTGACAAATGTCACGACTGAATTGAGGTTAGGAATGGAGGAGGGGGCATGACGAGTCGCACACAATGGCGGTAGAAACAAGTGCCTATCGCGGGGTGTAGGCGGGCAGGGGGTTCCGACACCCTCTCTGATGCGCGCCTCTCTGGCTACGAGTGCATTTGCCCAGGCTAATGAAACTATGAAAGGAAAACAATCCCGCAGCAGTGTCGAGTTTCCTTGGCAGGGGCTGAGAGGCGCTGTCAGACATCCCTGTATTAAATCGCCTGTCAGATTTGATTTAAACACAGCTTCGACGTTGAATAGAAGCTTGGGGAAGTTGAACACGAAGTTAAGTTCACTCATAACACATTAGAAAATTTGTCTCTTACAAGCAAAAGCTTTTAAATTCTTCCGCAAAACTCACTCAAGTACTACAAGAAAAATGTCACATATACTTACAGTTCTTGCAAATATTATTTACGACAATGACAGCTGATTTAATAAACGTTTATTAGCCGAGTATCAGATTAAAAACAAAATCTATGACTGCACCTTATCAGGATTTTTCAATGGCTTTCATGATATTGGCAACTTTGTTTTCTAAAATCTTTAACGACATCCCAAATAATCTTTGTAATGTTTAAAAGAAATTTGTTTCAACGAAATAGAAATTGTTTACAGATATAAAGCTTCTGATGGCAAATATAGAAACACAACTGAATATTAAATCCATATAGATACTGGAAATTTTCGATTAGAATAATTCGCATATTTCAATACATTACGTGCACATCTGCAGCTCTGCTTCGTGGTCAATGATTAGTAGAGACAGGAAAATTCGCGGGTTGACTGACACGCAGGCTAGTCTCCAAGAATATATGTGTACTCAGGAAGACAACAGCTGTTCAATAACTGCTCGCTGATACAGTCGTACGGGGCACGTTAAGGGGCCTCCCTACCTGCCTTTCAAATGCGTTGCAGCTAGTTACGACTATTCTGTTTTTTACGAAACTATTTAACGCACATTGTATATGTATATCTACGAAAATAACACACACCTCAAACTATGTCGCTGTAGTTTTAAAAATTCGGTGCGTTTATTAGAAACATTATTTTCGGACCCCTCAAAAAGGACAAAAATGGCTTTTCCAGACTACCGTACCTGGAATATTAACGACCAGATTCGAAAAACATAACTATAGAAATAAGCATTGTGCTTTGAACTACGCTGCCCACAAATAAAGTAATGTGGTCACCGCTTAAAGTCCCATAGTAAAACGGATAATAGTAAAGCACTACATTACATACATCGGTTAGTGTCCATCTTACCGCTCCTGCCTCACACAAACGCAACCTATCAAGGGAGGCCTCTTAAGGTATATTGTTATTACTGGCTCAGACACTTCCAGGGAATGTCAAATAAGTCAAGGGCCAATTGCGAAAGTGACACGAACTTATAGATGATGTAATTCTAGCGTGTGCATAAAACAAAACACGAATTTTCCTGGTACCTAGTGATTAGATGCTTCTAGCTCTCAGAATCTATCCACAAATCACAGACGCGTCGTGTGGCATTAACCTTGTTCTGGTTGACACAATGGCACTGTCAAATGAGTGACGCCTCTGCACACATCGACATCTCCAGTTAAGAATATCATTAGAGTCCCGGAAATGTCGCGGGTTCAACTTACAGCAGGCTGGAATCCACAGTCCTGTATACACTATGTCCTCAGCTACTTGTATATTGGCTGCTGCTCCAGTGAGCGAGCATTTGAACATTTTACGATGTAGCGCGGGAGTCCAGGAGTATTTTATGCATGTCCGCCATTGGTTCGGAGTCCTCAAGGTCACATTTAATAAACAATGACCCTATCGATAAAGTTTCCAACATATACATTACTTTGAAATCCAACCTCTCCTCAGTTGAATCCGCGAAATTTCCGGGACACGAAATATCATATATACGTAAACGAAATTTCTGAAGACAGCAGTTCAAAGGTTTAAAAAATTCATGAACCTCACATTAATGCCCAGTCTTTTCGATTATGGGTAGAGACATGCAAAATTCGCGTTATTTACAGACAGCTGACTAGACTCCAAGTAACTATAGGCTTGTTCGACGTCTCCCGCTGGCCGATATCGTCGTGACTTGCCGCGGAGAATGCTTACACGGTAGAGAGGCCAATCTCTGTAAAGACTTAATACACGTAAATGTCAACACACAAAATTCGTGGCCAATTGAATCGCAGATTGTGCTTTGTTATGTATAGGAAAGTGAAGTTTAGTCTGCTACCAAATGATAACGCGAATTTTGCATGTCTCTAATTATGGGCCATGTGTAATGATTCATACAGCTGTTATGATAACGAACAAGAATATATGACGTGTTGTAAAAATATTGACGGATAGGATGACCAATGCAAACAATATTGATGAGAATGTCAGTTACGATATTCTTAGTTGCACTGTTAAAAACACACGTAAATTTACCGGTGTCTTAACGGATAGGTACAGTTAATAAACAGAAATAGCGCCCGTGAAAACAAATTACGGAAATGTCTTATAAATATGCACTACGGAATTCATACGTAGCATTGCCGTAAATCTATGTACATATGCAAGTACATTTCAGATTTATGTTTTATATATCCGTAAATATTACCGATTCATTTCAAGAGGCTTATGCACCTGACGCACAAACGGTGTTGTAGCTAGCCGCGCCTATTCTTTTCTACGCGAAACAACTGATCTTACTACAATATGTTTTTCCACGAAAAGAACACACAGTTAAAACTAGGCTTCTAACATTTAAAAAATGCAACGTGCTTATTAGAAACATGTTTTTGGGGCTCCTCAAAATGGCTAAAACCATATTTTTAAGACAGCTGTAACTGGAAAAATACACCCGGATTCGTAAAACACAACGTTGCAAGCATGCGTTCTGCTTGACTACACATTTACCACAAATAAAATTGTAGGGTCGTCGCTTTTAAGTCCCATAGGAAAAAGAGAAGTAGGAAAACATTGCACGCCAGTTTGATACTCCGCGAATATAAGCGATGTTGTTACCGTCGAGTGTGGAAAGCTGAACCTTATGACTTCACTGTCTCCGCGCATCAAACGCGGAAAATTACACTGGTTTCATGATAATTATTTTTTTATTACTTAACGATTGCGAGTATCGAAAAACTCTTACACGATTTTGTTAAATCTTGTTCTTAATATGTAGTATAATTCTTTCTAGACAAAAAATTATATAGATTATATAGATTTGGATAATTAGTTCTTTAACAAGGATTTTATTAATTACATAATTATATTTAACTACTGTGTATTTTATCCTGCAAATTTAAGTTAACATATTATACACATTTTTTACAATACAATGCAAAAGTTTTTCAATGTCTGCTTTCGTTTAGGATTTAAAAATAATTATTGTTAAAGCTGTAGAAATGATGGATCAAGGACTTAACTGCGCGACTATAATAGAATCAGTTTTTATTATTATTTATATTAATATTACGAGACCCACTTAAAGGATTTTGTTTCCGGGCCACCTGTTACAACGACCAAGAGAAACTGCATACATCAACTTCAAAAGCACTATAAAATTCCCGGGTTCGGGACACGAGAAGCGGACGTTATTTCCAAACGTTTGTTTACTATTCTCTTTTAAATTTCTATACACACTCTGTTTCCCTTCGGTTCTGCTACCATTCAAGAAGTGAGGTATTTTTTTTATTGTCTCTCGGGGGTCGTGAAGGCACGTTGGTGTCATAAATCACTCCGTCTGTCCAAAGGAACGGCGGTCGCTTCCGCCATGGCTGTAAAACCAGCTCGAACAATTGCTGTCCTTCGAGTTTTTAGGGTGCGGTGTTGTGTTCTAGAAACAATAACATTCCAGTAATGGAGACAATCGACCCTCTGTCCTCTCAAACCTTATTCAGGTTGTCCAAGTGGCCAACAAAATTTCTCCATTTCTAGAATATTTTTTTTTTTTTACATTTGTGCATTTAATAACTTGCATAACACTACTGCATTTTAATTCTTTGCGTGTGATTAATCGTCATTATATGACGAATTATTAAATTCACTATTTCTTATATTAACAACTATTTCTTATCCTAAAGTTTGATTTAGTATTGCGTAATTTTAATCCGGTTTCATTTTACTTTAGATCATGTTCTATAATTATGTATATATTTCTGTCTAGATTTTATTGAATCATTTTTAAAGTAAGATATTTTATTATTGAATCTAGTGGTATTGTCTCATATTTGTAAACATTTCTTCTAATGTTCTTAATTGCACAAGTCATTTGTATTATTTATCTCATTCTTGTTTGTTAAATCTATATATATAAAAATTAAAGGTGACTGATTGACTGACTGACTGACTGACTGACTGACATATCAAACTGCAGCCCAAACCACTGGACCTAGAATCGTGAAATTTTTTGTGGGGGTTCCCTTCAGGTCGTAGGCGAGCACTAAGAAGGGATTTTTCGAAAGTCGACCTCTAAGGGGGTGAAAAGGGGTGAAATGTGTTTCCGAAGAAACGTCGATAGAGCTCGAACCCGACGGCCTATCATGGTGATTTTTACTTTAATAGGACACTCGTAAAAATGCATATTAGCCAATTTAAGGATTTTTTGAAGTTCAACTTTTAAGGGGCTGAAAAGACGTTAAATGTGTTTCCAATCAACTATCGATATCTATCGAACCCTTCGGGATAGAGAGTTGATATTCACTTCAAAATATTGCTTACGTAAATACCCAAAAAGTAGTTTTAGGATTTTTTGAAATTCGACCCCCAGGCAGTAAAAAGGGGCAAAATGTGTTTTTAATGAATCGTCTTTATCTTTGAAACACAATTGGCTATCGTCGTGATTTTAACTTTAATTGGTTACTTT
>PNEQ01114530.1:59340-76637 GCA_003012365.1 Medauroidea extradentata | reverse complement strand
AAAATATTTTAAAACACACACGTGTTTTAATAGTCAAAACATGGTATTTTAATTTAAATTTTACCAATAAAAAAATTTGTTTTAATTTACTTGAAAACAAAACATGATCAGATCATGATTAGAGTTGGTCAGAAGTATTACACAAGAACTGTTTCATAAGTATACCACACTGCCTTAACTGCACATAAATAATTACCTGCAATTTTCTGTATAAAATAATAAGCAGTTTACTATTATTACATGATTAGAGTTGGTCAGAAGTATTACACAAGAACTGTTTCATAAGTATACCACACTGCCTTAACTGCACATAAATAATTACCTGCAATTTTCTGTATAAAATAATAAGCAGTTTACTATTATTACAAGTTTACCGAAGATTAAAGAAATAACCAGTGCTGGGGTGGAGTAACTTTGCCAAAATAAAAAATATTATCTAGTTACCACTACGAATAGACGAACTAGACAAACAAATAAAAACAAACAAACGAGCATGCGCCAACAAACGGCACACAGTATAGATCCATACTGACTGCACAATGTATGTTACACACGCAAACATCAAGTGACGTGTCCAGGGAGGTTAAACACGTCCCGTCTTTAGCCGTTACGCGCGGAAACATACGAATTGACTGAAAATAGAACTTTAGTAGGGCTTTTTTGAGTGCTCACTTTATCCCGAACCGCCTATTCTTGGATCGACTCACTATAAGAATTCTTGACCAGTGATGTTCCCATAATCGCTTGTATGATCCGTTCACAGTGTGGCATGGACGCCAGCTTGATAATGATGCATCTCTGCCGGCCGTCCAACTGCACGGCCACGAGCTGGTCGTCTTGTATTCCAAGTGACTCGTCTAACCATCGTAGTAAATCCAATGCAAGTGGCTTCGTGGCACACTTAACGCGTAACGTATTGACTCGTGGGAGTTGTTTGCGTATTTCCATTGTATTTACACCACAAGCTCGCGGACTCACATCGCGCACGTAATGAGACACGTCGCGTCTAACCGTCCACAGCGCTGCTGCCCTTAGGCCACCGCGGCCCCTTAGAACCTGGCCGTGAGTTCGTATGAGTGAGGCATGACGCCAAGGGCGATGTTGACCTCCACACCTGGTGCAGTATCACCTCTAGCGCAAGACACTGAATCTCACAGATAATTCGCCTGACTGACACGTTCAGTGCTGATGAACCCATCTTAGTATTGGTGAAAAGTTTTAAGCAAATTCCATGTCCCTAGATTAGTTTTTTCACGAATGCATGGATTCCATGAGTAGTTTTTAAGATGTAATGAGTTTAAAAAGCAATTTTTATCCATTTTGAGGGATCTGAAATAATTTTTCTGATTGACGCGATGCTATGACATTACCATTACGTCACCGTGTGAAGTGTGATAGCTTATCTTTTATTGATGTATCGAAGAAATCGTATTTATGAGCAAACTTCAGCGAATTTTAAGCGCAAGGAAGGCAGCATTCTTAATATGAATGTCATCTCCAGCGAATTTTGCTCACGTATTGATGAGACAGTTGAGACAGTTTCGATGTAAGAATATTTTTAAGTTCGTGCATTTAACGTGTCTGTACTTCGGTTATTAAAAGGAGATTTAAAATTGTTATGTGTATAATTTCTACAATAGTGTCGTAAGGTATTAGCGCGTACAGTTATTTTATTGAGTTTCTTTCAATATTTATACAACAGAGATGGCCATATCTTCATTAAGTCCTGGCAGTAAACCAACAGCGACTCATAAAATAATCATGAACTGAGACTAGCTGTAATTAAAGTTTTAGTCCTGAAATATACGGAAGGAGAAGTCTGCTCCTGAAACGTGACGACAAACTCGTCAGAAGGAGCATACAACAATATGTGTTGTCATCATTAGATCGTCTAGTCAGGTATACAGAGAAAATATTTTGGTGCAGTCAGACATTATAAGTTTGTATATGGGGACACAAATATGTATTTCACCCAATTATATATTTGTTTACCGAACAATATATAAACCGGCATTATATATTTACTTCATTGTTCTAAAATAAATGCACATTTAGCGGGACTAAACACTCTTTTGAAAAAAAAGACATTTGCCGGGCAACCAAATTTTTAGTTAATTCAAGTTTTACACCCGTGTTAAGGCATTATCATACGTATATATGCTTGACCCCAAATCTACGTAAGACATAACCGTCATTAACAGATTGCTAAGGTGCCGGAAATGGGAGAACCCCGAGAAAACCCACTGGCCCATAATAGAAAACGTCCCCCATATTTCGCGAAAGCAAAATCGGGGCAGCCCCACCGGAAAATTGAACCCAGATCTTTACAACGTGTGGCGAGTGGTCTGACAACTAATCTATAGAGACATGAACTTTTCGCGAAAAAAATTTTGCCCCACTTTGTTCCAGTGCCTTATGTGCACGTCTGCAGATCTGCTTCATAGATATTGGCAGCGTGCCTTTGAACTGTAACGTTTCTCATTTGACTGTACCAATTGTGCCGTATTAAAATGTTTTACTCAATTTACTATTTTAATATTAAGTCAATATTTTCATTTATTATTCATTATATTGTCTGTTAAGGCAGAAAAGGATTGTCAGTGAGATTTATATTGTCATTCATGTAAAGTATTTGTTGGTTTTTGGGGAATTTTAAAATTTTAATAAGCTTTATTATACCGACCATACATGCACACGGCCCACCAAGCGAGCCGCTTGCTTGCTGTAGCCACAGCGCTCGCTTCTTGCTGCACGTCTCAAGTGTTGTATTTCAAGCCTCATGTAAGATAAGTTTCTGCTGTATCCGCTACAGTCCCACGCTCGGTAGCGTCGCCGTTCGTTGTACTCTGTACCACCCCCACCCCGGTACAGTTAGTAAGAAAGTGCTTTGCACGGTACTTCTACCGGCGGTCATAACCGGTTTTAACTGTACTTTGTCCGGCCGTTCCGGCCCTTCTGGCCGTTCCGACACGCGCACGCCATCTCTTGAGAGATTTTTAATCTCCGGCGTTAGGGACGCGGTCTTCGCTAAGCGTCACTTCGGGCATTCCTAGTAATCACCTTGTGCGCGACAGACGTGTTTCTGCACAACACAAGTTTTCTGGCGTTACATGTGTAACACGGACTTTAGTAGCATCAACATGTAGTCACTAGATGGCTACTCTAGTTCTTTGTTCTTTTTGTAATAGAATAGTGCCGTAGTTTCCGTTTTTGGAAAAGTAGAACTTAGTTTTCTACTATCTACCAGCTTCTAGATGGTATCGTCATAGTTTTTGTCACCTTCATCTTTGAGGGTGCAAGATGCGAGATGCAAGGTGCTAGATTCAAGATATAGATTGAAGAATTAGATGCAAGTTACCAGTTGCAATTTTCAACATTCCCTGTCCAGTTCACGATGTTCGTGGCCCGACTGCCTGCTAACCAGGCAGACCAATTTGGCCACGGCGTGACGTCACCGCGTCATTCTTCATGGCAATAAGTAGCCGCCTCACGGATTTTTTTTATTTTCATAATGACTATGGATACTGCAATGACGGTAATGAGTCGTCTAATACTCTCTTTCTCAACATTCAACATAAACGCGTCTGTTGTATTAAATATTAATGAAAAAGTAATCTAAAGTATTTGTTATATTATATGTTATATTTAAATATTCAAACTAAAATTTGTTTGTAAGGGGCCCCGTTTATATAAGAACAACTATTTCAAATATTAATATCATGGTATGTGCAAACTTAACAACCAAACTATTGTAAAATCAAAACTTTAAATTTTTATATAAAGCTTTCTGGCAATTCAACGTATGTTTTATTCTTTTTTAAATATTAATATCCTCTGGAAATTATTCTTTTAATTTTAACTGTAACGTTAGCTCTACATGAGCAGTAGTCGTAGGCAATAGCCTATTTTGTGTCCTGTCTCCCTACCAGCACGCTTTTCAAGAGTCAATGTTCAAAGACTATATAATAAAAACAAAAAATAAAAAGGGAGAGTGCGACACAATCACAATATGGTTACTGTAACACCACACGTCTGTGATTTGCGTGTAAAACCCCACGACACACGAATGTCAAAACATCCAATCTCTGACCGTGAAGCAAGTCTGCAGACGTGCACACAAGTCACTGACACAGAGTGAGGCAAATTTCTTTTCGCGAAAAGTTCATGTCTCTACAATCTATTTCAATCCATGTATTTAAAATAACAAACAAAAATGACGCAAGAATGAGCGTTTGTGAATCGCAAAATTTATCACTGTAAAAAAAGTAAGTGTAACTTATAGTATCCTTTAACTTGTATGAGAGACATTATTTTAGTACGTAAAATTATAACATTGCAACGGAACCTCATTTAAACGAGTGTGATATTTTCTTGACTTACATAGGAAATTTATTTTAACTTGCACAAAGACAAAATTACCGCTCTATACAGTAAAATACGCATCCATGATCGTGGAATTGCACTTAATACAAAAGTAAAATTATCGTAAGACGTGCGCAATACTATCAGTGCCGCTCGTAAGCAAAAGTTAAAAGGGAATTTAGTAATATGCTAGAGAGGTTATTTTCGTCGTCAACCCTGAGTGGTCCAGTGGTTTGTGTACTGGTACAATGATGCAAAGTGATACTTAAGTGTAATTTACTACTTTACAGGCAAGGGAATTTAATCAAACATTTTCTTCGGGGAAGTTCAGCACCCACAGAACCTGACATAATTTAACCACGCTCTTCTTAGTTCTCGTGTAGAGAAAAGGTGGTTATAATAAGTAACGAGGGTAAAGTGGGTAGTACCCACTTAAGCTTGATTCGTGCAAACAGTAACCCGAGTTCAGTTTTCAAAAGTCCAATAAGTTACGAAAGTTGATACTCGAGCACGGTAAGTTAATGTTGCAGACGAAGCTGACGGTTTGACGCGAAACAAATTCAAACAGTAGACATAACCTCAACCACGGCGAAGTGTAACTGAGTACGGTGTTCAAAATATTCAAGGGAGAAGTACGAAACTAATATTAATATATGTGAACAAAATAACGCGTACAATGAGCTGCGCGGTCATCGCATTTAGAAAAATATTTTTAAAATGGAATAAAAAAACCTTAGGCATTTATATTTTAGGTTCCCATATTCTTAAGGTACTGAGTTGCTTGCAAGCATTAAATCATAACTTGGTGATCAACAAAACTTGGTGATCAACAAAACTTGGTCACATGACCGACCTACTACAGCTCATGAGCGCCCAAGAAGCCATCAAGAGTATTGAGATCTGGGAAATTCACGTTTCGTTTTGGGTACAAGTTAGAATTCAAGCAATTGTGAGTTAGTGTGACCTTCACAATTGTCTCTTGACTTATTTGTAGGGCTAGGAATATTTCGCGAGATCAACGACCAACATGCTAGAATCAATTATCCTGTGTATTCCGAAGACCTACCATTTGTCCATTACCTGCTACTCATCCAGACAATGAACGAATAGACGGGACTTGAGTATGCATAGGACATTAGATTCTAGCATGCAGGTTATTGAAGTCGCGAATTTTTCCTAGCCCTACTTATTTGACACTCAATAAAGACCGCTGATCCAATAACAAAGAAGCTACTGATTGCAGGCAAGTTCAGTCATGTGTAGGGCCACAATTTTGTCGCGAAAAGATTTTTGCCCCACTTTGTTTCAGTGACTCACGTGCACATCGGCAGTTCTGTTTCAAGGTTATTGGCAGCGTGTCTTTGTTCAGACATGTTTCTCATTTGACTGCACCAATCAGAATAATATTATTGTGAGTCTGTACGTCTGTAATTTTCCAAGGCCAGTGAGAGTAAAATCATCCAACCACAGACGATGTAGCAGAGCTGCAGGTGTGCACATGACGCATCGAAACCAAATGTTGCAAAAATCTTTTCCCCATAAAATCGCGGCTCTAGTCATGTGGTAGAGTCTGCGAGCAGTCAATGTACAACTGTTGTCTGCTTGAGAACACAGACATTTGTGGAAGGTAGACTTCAGGTGAGTGGGCACGCGAATTTTTCTAATATGTAATTATGAGAAATGAGCGATTGTGGAATAATCTCGAGAATCTAGTGCCAGCGTTTTCTCCAAAACAGTTTACATTAGTACTCGTGCTTTGTACGACTGGCCAACGACGATGTGGTACAGCGTAGCTGTTTGGAGACTAAACATAGTCATTTGTAGTAGCGCTGTCAGAGATAGCATTGTCAAGTCTAATGGCGACGCAACAATAGAACGTCGGAAGCGAACACAACACATTGAAGCCTTTGTCCCGCGGTAAATCATCGTTAGAGACATTGAAATTTCACGTTTTATTTGGCGACAGGCTAGAATTCACAGGCATAAACTCACCCGAACACACTCCGTGACGTTATTGGCTGTGGGCATTCGTACCTTTGTGTGCCTGCATTACAGGCTAGTGGGCATTTTACAGTTGTCTATTAGAGGAATCTTTGCCGGTGTCACATTTCCACTTTTGACGCTTAGGAACAGCGTAGCGATAATAGCCAGTGTCCCACGCTTGACGAGATAATCACGTCGCCTCTATTGGCAGCGCGCCAAACTGGCGTGTAAGGGTTTCCTTGTAGTCTTTCCCTACGAGACTTTAAGCGGACTACAACATTTTATTTTTGAATAGTGTGTTACAAAGATCAACGCATGCCTCTCGCTTTGCACTTTACGAATTTAGGTAATATTTTCGGAGTTACAGCAGTCATTTTGAGAGGTCCGACAATCTTGTTTCTAACAAGCGTGCTGGATTTTTTAAAAAAGAAATAGAAGCATAGTTTAAAGTGTGTGTTATTTTCATAGATAAACATAATATGAATAAGATTATTAGTTTCGCGTAAAAAATAATACGTGTGACACGCTGCAAGGCCGTCCATGCGCCAGTCGTGGACTCCTCTTAAGTCATTAATTTAAAAAGTACTACGTGGTCGCCACACAAACTATCAGCTAACGGTGGAATCACATAGGTGCGACAAAGCGACACGACAAAAGCGATAATACACTAAAATGTCTCGTTAATGCGAACACCAGTTTAGCTACCGCGTGACGAATACTTAAACAATATTGTACGGAAATAGTTAATTGCTAATACGTGCTAACCTGTAGTATGATGCCCATATATTTTTGAAGTATTTCCATTTTTTTTTTTCGTTTGTTTGTAATATTCCACTGGCATTCCGAAATGTGGAAATAACGGCACAATTGCGCGTTTGCTGAACAAGGTTATGATTTGATTACATTAACCAACGAATATCTCTCTTAAGGTGGCCACCTACCTCACGCTTCAAATGAGTTAAGTGTGTTCGTAAAAAGGTTTTTTATACGAAACAATTCCACGTGTGCCCATTCAGACAAGGTCGGAACCTTATTGTTAAGGCCAGGCTTCTAGGTCACAGTTGTGATTCTCAGCCGCTAGTCGGCCTGACAATATCGAAGGTGGGAAGCCCGAGCGCTCAAGCCAGCAGGCGAGTGCTTGTTTCAGTCAACTAGGGCAGGTGGAGTGCGACGTTGCCACAGTAGTATTGTGGCCATGACCTAAGCACGCGTATCACCCTTACTGGCTCGTCTCGGTGGAGATTGGAAGAATAGTCATTCTAATACATTACACTTCAGCGAGGCACACATGTAGAAGTCATGGCTTCTGCACTCACCTAATGACTGGGTGTCTTCACGTCTACGAAGACGGATGTTGGAATCACAATAAAATGACGGATGCGACGCGAAGTGGGCGACACGAATAAAATAAATTGTCAGTTAATAAGAGTCGAGGCTTATGTGACATCAGTGCAAAAGCCTACTGATTAGCTTGAAAAGTTATTTTATTCCCGTTTGTCGTGCTACTGTGATTTTAGCACTATACGTAAAATGTTAACTTTAGTTCTGTAGAAGTGGGTCATTGTTTGCTATACAGGATGAGTCGGGAGGAAAGGTACGTACATGCTTTGGTAATTCTGAACAAAATGTTTCTAATAAACAAATGCCTATTTCTTAACCGTTTCAGAGAAACCGAATGAAAACAACAAGGAACGGGAAATGTGCAGGTGACGGTAAATCACGATACTGTTATCATATGTTTTGTTTAATTTTGTACATTTCCTACAAAACATGTTCAAACACTCCACCACCAACTTCAATGCATTTTGCTGCTCTGAAAGATAGCTGCTGTGTTGCTAATCTGAGCTCATTAGTACATTGCTTTACTTTAGTCCCGATCGTTTTACACCGGTCTATACCATAAGTCGCTAGAGAAAACAGAACTCGCAACACCCGGAAAAACGTGTTTTAAAAGCAATTATGTCAAAAAAACGTTTTGACCTCAGATATGCTGGCGTGTTTTAGGTACGCTAATATTTATTTTGCGAACCTGTGTCGTTTTATATTTAGTGCAGCTTTCTCACTCCGCAGTAAACTGTTGTAATTGCGGATAAATAATGTATATAATTATTAGAGCCACGATATTGTGGCGAAAAGATTTTTGCACGATTAGGTGTTAATATCTTACGCGCGCATCTGCAGCTCGGATTCATGGTCAGAGATTGGACGAATGCAGTGTTCCTTGTCTTGGGGTAATACTGGCAAATCACAGACCCGCGTTTTCACAATAAACTTATTCTGATTGGTGAAGTCAAATTAGATATGTGTCTGAACAAAGACAAGTTGCCGATTACGATGAAGTAACTGTGGCTGTGCACGTAAGGCATTACAGCAAAACGTAGCGAAAATGTTTTCGCGACAAACTTGTGGTTGCAATAACTATACACAAGTTCCTAATCGCTTTCTTTGTAATATATATATATAAACTCACACGCGTCAAGTGTTGACCAATACGCACCATCGCTCGGTTTCAGAGAATGGAGAAACATACAGCTCGTGCATTACGTCCTGTGTTCTATGTTCTAAGACAAGGGGCAAGGGGCTTGGGGCCTAGCGACGGAAAGGGGGAAAGGCCATCCGCCATACTGATACGTGAAAAAAATTGATTATTAGAATTGAAACGTATGAAATGTGGCTGTAGGTTGTCCACCCATAACCTCATTTCTCAATACACATACACGAATAGCGATTGATCTCCGCCGTACATGGAGATAGGAGTATACAGAAGATGGCATTTTGGGATTTCCTCGAAGTCGACGTATATATGCCAGTTTTGCGCGAACAATACGTTATTGTTTACCAACGCACAGCAACGAGTAGATCGAGTAAGGCTTTCGTAAGTGCCTCGTATCTTATCGATACTATAGAATGAACAGATTGGAATGAAAACTGTTACGTGCGTTGAATTCGGGTGTAAAGAGAGAACAGGTACGTGAAATACATCTGCTACTGCTACATTTCATGAGTAAAAAGGCCATGTCTTACATTAGCATAGTAAAATTATGTGTTTAGGGGCCTATGCAGATAAACCTAGCGAACTTGAAAGAACAGCCCCATTTATTGTTTACGCATATGTACGTCACTGACGATGTGCAACTGCTTGCTAATAGCAATAAAACAAACAAATTTGCACACAAAATGTTAAATAAATAGCAGAAACTAGCATAAATGTTAGTTTAACAATGATGTCCATGCACAAACAGTTGGCGATGTCAGTACTTACAGAAATGTGTTTCTTAATGCAATCATGTAGTTAAATTATTTTTTTTTTTAATGTTGTTCCCCAAACAACGTAGATTGCGGTAAACACGACACATCTGCTATTCAATAAGTCATTTTAACTATATTGATCTTCAAACTTCGAGTAAAATACCACGTGACCACGTGTATAAATGTTTAAGCAACAATGGCACAAATACACCGACTTCACGTATTTTCCTGGGCAGCATACGGCATGGCCACCCCCTACCGCCATATTATTATTATTTTAACGCAATCAATCATAGTATGTAAGCAATTACTTGCTGCTAGCTTTCTTAAAACATTCACAGAATTCCACATCTCTTACGTGAAAGCTTTCAGGTAAATTTTTCGACATCTTATTTAATGAGAACAATAAGCAGAATTATTCCTATAGCTACCAAACACAAATATTATGAATATCTACCAGAATTTTAAAGATATCTTGGCGGTAGAAAATTACATTATTCGAAATATACCAGGAATATCCTGGACATTTTTTACAACTGCAAAAGTTCTAATACTCTTTATAATACCTACATTAACCCACGACAGAATAATGTGCATAATTAAAATAATTCATGTTATCTTGTTCTTATGCTAGGCTACTGAATTAAATACTAACATTTCAAAACCATCATACTTTTATAAAGGTTTTAATATCTACGTAAACGGATGCAAAATTCAAATTAATGTTAGGTTCTTGCGCCGATTGTTACATAAATACAATACCGAACATAATAGAATGAGTGAGTGGAGATATATTTCCGCACTTAACATCTAGATATTTAGTGCTGACCGAACATAATGGAGGTGAGGTGCGAGGGTTTTACGGCCATTTAACAATGAGGTATTAAGAGCTGACGATGGTGAAGTAAGGTGAAGGGACAATCCAAAATCCATTCCTGAGCCGGAATTCGAACCGAGGACCTCTCACGCGGTCTACCGGCGCCTAACGAACTACGCTACGGTGGTCGGCAGTCAACAAAATATCAAGAGTCGTTAATAAAATATGCAAATTATAATTTTTGAACTGCCTTGGTATATTGTCAGAAACAAAGTTATTTACATAGGCTACATAATTATTGGAACAAAAATGTTTAAAATAATCTCTTGTCTCATCTATACACAGGCACATACAAAATTGTAAGATAAACTATAGGGTGCAGGAAATATATTCTACTACACAAATACATTTATCAAGTTATCCAGTAAGTTATATCTACCCACCGACGTGGTGCAACATTAAACCGTTGGACTCGCATACGAGAGAACCCGGGTTCGATCCCCATCTCCGGCATTGTGATTGTAGTTACACGTGGTTTCCTGGAATAGCTCCAGGCGAATGCTGGGATGACTCCTTAACAATGGCCATGGCCGAGTTTCCTCCCAGCTAACTATCCTTGCGTAAAATTTCGTGTAATCGTCTCTAACGACCTCGCTGTTGACGAGACGTAAAGACCAATCAAATAAAGTAAATAAATGAAAGTTGTTCAGCTGACTCACTGCCGATTTCCGTGTGTGGGGACGTAGCAGACAGTGCGGAACTCCCACCTTGCCCAGCCATTACATTCAGCCGCAGTTGCTCTCTCACCTCGTTACACAATCACAACCATTTATACCTTGCTGTTGAGGGCGCGGTCTGCATCAGTTTTGCACGTCATATATTTATTTTATTAGAGACCTGAAAAATTAGCACGTTCGACCACCTGTAGACTAGTCTCCAAGAATATCTATATATACTCAAGCAGACAACAGTAGTTCATTAGTTGCTCGCTGACACAGTGAAACAACACAATTCGGCCTGCATGTACTTGCTTCTATATAATAGGCTCAAAGCTCTCCAGGAGGAGTCAAATAAAGCAAGAGACAGTTGAGAAAGTGACACGAACTTATAGTTGTTTGAAATCTTGCCTGTGTCCGAAAGAAAACGCGAATTTTTCAGGTCGCTATATTTTATAATAGTACCAGATATATTTTCCCTTGCCTTAGACATAAATTGTGACTAAATTTTGCTCTTATGAAATTTTTTATCTCTCATAGATTTTACGTGATGGCTCGTGAACGTCAAAATTTGCATTTTACGGTATTATGCATGCCACTAAAACTAACTGACATAGCAAACTTAAAATAATTACAGCGAATAACGATATTGTAGGCTATGTAATTTCCTATATAGAATTAATTTTTTTTGTGTGTTTTATAAAAAGTTCCTGAAATTTTTAACATTTCAATTTCAAATTTTAGTATTTTTTAAATACAAAACTACTTAATTTTTTGTTTTTATATATAATACGACATAACCTACGACATTGTTATTCACTGTATTTTTTTTTTTTCAGTTTGGTATGTCAATCGGTGTTAGTGGCGTACATGCAATAAAAAAATTTGACGTTTACGAGTCATTACGTAAAATTTATGAGAGATAAAAAAATTTCATAAGTGCAAAATTTAGTCACAATATATGTCTAAAATAATATACATATATGTGTGTGTGTATCTGGTGCAAATGTAAAATAAAAATACAACGTTAAAAACCTGTGTGGGGACGCGTGGGGTCAGCGGAGCGGTAAGAGCAGTAGTATTACGTTCGGCTGGAATCACATCCACTCTATTCACAGAGCGTCAAACCGGCGTGCAAGGTTTTCTATTTGTAGTAATTTTCCTATGCGACTTTAAGCGGCGACCCTAATATTTCATGTATTAGATAATTCGAAGTAAAGCCAATGCACGCCTCTCGCTTGGCACTTTAAGCATTCAGGTGGTATATTCGGAGTTACAGCAGTCTAAAAAAATCCGTTTTTGGTCATTTTAAGAGGTCCGAAAATTATGTTTCTAACAAGCGTGGTGAATGTTTAAAAACATAGAAGCATAGTTTCAAGTGTGTGTTCATTTCGTAGATAAATGTAATATGAATAAGATAAAGCGGTTTCGCGTAAAAAACAATAGGCGTGACACCCTACAGCACCGTCCATGCTTCAATTGCGTTGTAATGTGCGAGGGAAACGTTCTATTAAAGAACCTGTTTATTCCACATGTGCACATCGTACAAAATTACGAAAACAAAAAACACTTCAGACAGGTACGGAACTCCATTAAGGCACCATGCTCATAAAAATCATCGCCAAAAATGGCCTTTAAACGCTTCTGTACTTCAAAATTATCTAAACGGATGTATATGAACCTGAGGTAAACTTGTGCGCTGAATTTTGATACAGACTTTCCACCGATAAAATTATGTGGTCGCCGCTTAAAGTCCAATAGTAAAAATGGATCGGCGGAAATGTTGCGCGCTAGTCCAGTGCTTGGCTCGTTGTAGCGAGGAGTGATAAGGGCGAGACTGACGCGCGCAACTAGTGCCCCAACGCCTCGACGAGCTGCTGGAATTATGTGACTTAAAACAGGGATCCTGTAACCTGTATTTACTAGCGAAAATTTTGCTGCAGTTCTCATCGTAGTCTCCCGATTGATTTTTTTTGTATAAATTTGAGTAGTGGATTTTGAGACAATGCTGCGCAAAAAACCAATGTTAAACTCATGTTGGGGAGCTCGTAAATAACTTTTCTGTAGCGCTTGATGATTTCGACAACTATTCTTATATTTTGTAATATATTTCCTCTCCATCATAGGCAAGTGCATTTCTAACACTTATGAGAATTTCGCAAAACAAAGAGGATTTATAACTGACTGTAAAGAATATGAAAAGTTAGGAAAGAAAAGAAATCGTTATTTACAACTTTTACTCATATGATGAAATATTGCCCTCAAAAATTTACGTTAATTGCATTTCAAATTTTGCTATTAACGAATGTATAAGTTGAAATCATACTGTTCTGATCGTATAAGTAATAAAAACCATCTTAACCACAAATAAGAACTATCATAATCACCTAAATGTAAATTAAGTACAGCGAAATATAAAACTCTGAACTATTCTCGAGGATACGTTTATGATGAGAAAGAAAAAATTGGTATTAAATAAAGGGTATATACACGTTTATTATATATGTGTATTGACTTAGATTTTGATAGTTTTAACCACGTGTTTAGAAAAAAAGCAGCAACTTCCCAATGTGTTATCACAACAGTTTCCTGACGGTCGTGTCTGTACGTTCAGGAAAAATTATTCAATTGCGCTTACTTGGATAGTTTTCACCATTTGAAAAAAACGTATAAAAGTAAACTGACACTTGACAAACGCATGCATGTAAACGTATGAGTCCTAGACATTTCTACCCTAACATGTAGACGGCACCAATTTAATTTTTGAAGTTAAATACTGTCAGGTATAAATGTAAACTTAGGAATTATTTCAACGTCCGTACGTGCTTATTAATGTCTCTCAACTCTACGTAATAATGCAAAATAAATATTTTTTTACGGCCTCGACGGAGGTAATTTTGTATGAAGCTGACCTCCGAACAATTTTGGCAATACTCCTTTCCAAGTTCTTCTGTTTACAGAGGGTTTTGAGTGAGTTTAAGAATGAGAAAATTGTAAGTTATGTCTACTTAACATCGAATTAAATTAGAATTTATTGGATTTGAAATGGAATTGAAAACTTCCTGTAATAGAAAATTTTCAGCGCAAATTGTTGAAAAAGATTTTTTAAGTCCAAGTTCTAGTCAAATATGACATTTATGTTAGTACGAAAATCTCATAGTCAAGATATGTGAACGAACACTTACGGATGCGTGTTCATATTTAGGCTGGTTTTCGAATACTGTTATTAAATACTGAAAATGAGCAGACCTCGTGATACCGCTTCTTAAATGTGTCGGTGAAAGTTGAGTTTACCATATAGACTAGTTTCCAAAGGATTTGCTTAATTTCATTTGGACTACATTGTAAAATTTAACAACTTTGGGCGAGTGTTAGACAATTTTATTGTATTTTCAGTTTTTGAGCCATAACATTTGTACGATTTGTTTTATCAAAATTTTCACTTCGAAAAACCTTAGGATATATTAAACTGCTTGACATAAACAATAATGGAATCTTTCATTAATATGCCATGCAGAATCATTGCAAGAGAATTATAGGTTAACTTTCAAGACTTCTCTTGCAATGACTAAGTATGACAAATTAATGAAAGATTCCATTATTATTTATGTCACTCAGCTTACCAAGAATATATCCTATGCTATGTCGAAGAGAAAATTTTGACAATGCAATTTGAAAAAATGTTATGGCTCAAAAACTGAAAGTACAATAAAATTGTCTAACACTCCCCCTTAAGGCTCGGTTACAGTCGCCATATTGAATTCCATTATTTTTGGCTTTTTTGGAATTCTGAGAATAAAAATGTTAAATCAGCGACTATAACACAAATTCTATTTACCTTGAGCTACAATAACTGCATGGCAATAAAGCTAGTAATGTATAGTTAGTTCGCAATTTGCCTGACAAATTATAAAAATTTGCCACACACATTGCAGCGTAATTATATGTTAAAGGCTAAATCGCAAGGTCTGTACTGTAGCGAAATGTAAATAGAATTTCAGGTATAATCGCACAGGTAACATTTTCCTTCTTAGAAATCCTAAAAACGCGAAAAATAATAACATTCAATATGGCGACTGAAACCGAACCTTAAGGGTATTCAAGTGTAATAAAACTATAATTTCAGATTTTTATGGAATATTGTTAGTTTTGTAGACGATATTTGTCAGTACATATTACTTTAACGAAACAATTTTAGCTCTCGTTGTTTTCTCGTAATTAGATACCGGAAAAAGTCACGGATTCACTGACTTGTAAACTAGCTTTCAAAAATATATGTTTACTAGAGCATATAACAGCTGCTGATTGGCTGCTCGCTGTAGGTCTGAATATAGTTGCTTCTTTGTTATTGAGTCGGCGCCCTGTAAGAGGTGTCAAATAAGTCAAGGGCCAACTGCGAGAGTTACATGATCTTACAGTTGTTTGAAGTCTAGCTTGTACTTAAACGAAAATGCGAAATTTTCAGGTCTCTAATCGTAATGGGGTCTCAAAGTCAAAATTTGCTAGTTACACTACCATGCAAGTAGTGGAAACCAACTGACCTACTTAAACAAAATAATTCACTGTGAACTTACATCCCATGAGTTATCAATAAAACATTAAAAGAACTTACAAAGTAATAATTTGAATTTTAAAAAATTCGCAAAACTACAGAAAAAAAATTTGCGAATCCAGCAATTATTTAAAATACAAAATTATTTCGCGGGAATTTTTCAAATGTTTTATTACGTAGCCCATATAATGTTACTTCACTGTGAATTTTTTCACTTTCTTAAGTAAATTGGTTTTCACTATTTGCATGGCAGAAGAACACGCAAAATTTGACTTTGACGCACCCTTATGAGAAAACAAAGTCAGCTAAAATTGTTTCCTAAGAGGAAACTGCACTCACAAGTATCGTCCACAAAACAAACACTATTTCACGAAAATATAAAATTACGACTTTATCGCACTTGAACACCCTTTAGGGTACGGAAGACAGCAGTCTTCATCATTAGGTTTTTGTTCTTTTATTTATAATATATTTTATTTAGACGTAATTTATGGCTTAATGTAGCTCTTATGAAATTCTTTATCTATCACAGTTTTTGCGTAAAGGCTTGTCAAAATTCGAAATTTGCATGTGACTGTTTTACGTACGACTCTACAACCAACTGACTTACCGAACTGAAATGATTCACACTGAATATCGGTGTTGTAGGCTACAAGAAGTGCTAAATGAAAAGTAAATAAATAAGTGAAAGGTTTTTGTATTTTTAATATATTATCAAATTTTTTAATTTTTAATATAAAATTTCAAGTAATTTTAATTACAATTATATTTGTTTGTAATTTTTATTTTCATAAAGTAGACATTGTAGCTACAACATCGTTATTAAGTGTGAATGGTTTCATCTCAGTAAGTCAGTTGGTTTTAGTGCCGTAGTTAAAACCGTGACGTGCAAATTGTAACTTTGATAAGCCAATATATTAACACTATGGTATGTGTAAAATTTTCCTAAGAGCTATGTTAAGTCCAAATTTATGTTTAAAAAAAGCACGTGGTACAAAAAAATTAAAACTTAGTGATGAATAATGCTGTTTACCGTGCCCTTAAAGCATTAATACCGTAGCCTTAATAAATTTGATTAATACAAGAGGAAGTGTTAAGGCTCGGCGACAGTTGCCGTATTAGACTATTTTACTTTTCGACATTTTTGAAATTATGAGAAAAAAATGTGAAATTTGCGATTGAAGCGTGAATTCTGTTTAATTTGCGCTACAGTACAAGCATTGCAGTTGAACTTTTATCATACATTTAGATCGCAATCAATCAAACAATTTTTTTTGTATTTATAATTTCTTTGAAGTTAAAAGTTCAACTGCGAAGCTTATTTTGTAACACAAGGGAAATAGAATGCACGCTTTAATCTATATAAACAACTAACGGAATTCCTCTGGGATTGTTTTTCTTACGTTTTCTGTGTTTTTGTGAGTTTTTTTTATTTTGTCACTTTGTCTTTCCATACAAGTTCAGTCAACAAAACATGAGCAATGGTTTATGTCCACAAACTAATAAATTCTAATTTAATCTCAAAGTTCATATTTTTTCTTCTCAGAATGAATATATATATATATATATATATATATATATATATATATATATATATATATATATATATATATATATA
>PNEQ01114530.1:0-59240 GCA_003012365.1 Medauroidea extradentata | reverse complement strand
TTTTTCCGAAACAGCTAATAAATTTCAACGCAGGAGATTTTACTGTTTCAAATAATAGCCTTAATTCAATTAACAACAGTTTAGCTATGTACGTAATTAGCTAAAACCATAGCATAAATTGGCTTGAAATAATTAGCCGACATGGTGAAACCCAATTTAAACAAAACCGCCAAACAGATTTTTGGTATCTGCTCTCGTTTTTTAAGCTTGAAAAATAATTATCGCGAGGGGAGATTCATAGATGAGAAACGATTGCTTCAAACAGTAGCATGTATGTTCGTGTAATTTTTCCCAACTGCTGAATTGGAGACTTAAAGGTAAGTAAGGTAATTGGGTTTTACGTCTTGTCGCCAGCGAGGTCATCAGAGACGGCGACACATAACTTGTTACAATGACAAGAGCTGGGAGAGGAGTCTGCTATGGCCTTTGTTAAGGAACCATCCCAGTATTCGCCTGGAGCGACTTTGGGAAACAATGGAAAACCGAAATCACGATGGCCGGAGCCGGTGATCGAACCCGGGTCCTCCCGAATGCAAGTCCAACGTGTTACCCTAGCGTCACATCGCTCGATTAGGAGATTTAGTCTTCATATGTAAGGCTAAGTGCTATTTTTAATAATCCCAGATATTTAATGAAGTGTTTTCCTTTATTAATACGTAATTTTATACAGTTTTGTGAGTGTTAAACACAACCAGGTGTTCCGCTATTCGACCGACATACTTCAGGGGCGTATTCCTCAGAACATGGGTAGTAAGAACAATACAAAATTGGGCTACGCAGCTGCATTAACGAGTTACAGGGGCGAATGTGAATGAAAACACTTGTAACCTTGCAGAGTACCTTTATTAAATGTGACTACAAGAATGTGTATTAGCTCACATAAGCTGCTCAAAACGTGCATCGTCCACCCGTATGCAGGCTGCGACACGTTGCGTCATGGAGCGTTGTCACTGCATGCAAGGTAATGCGGGAATCACAATAAAGCGACAAACGCGACGCGTAGGGCGCGACACGAATAACCAAACTTGTTAGTCAAACAGCGTCGAGGTTTCTGCGACGTCAGAGCGACAAAAATGGTGGACGCGACACGTATTGCAAAAAGTGACAAAGCTGAAAAACGGGTTTTAATTTTGCGGCCAAATGTAGTTGAAGCTAGTGAGTTGGTAGCGAATTTCATTAATTTATTTCCTTTATGAGGTATTTTTGATTGTTACTGTAAGAAAAGCATACTATTTTTAAGAAAACGTGTAATTGTAACTTTTATTTTCATTTTTCGGAATGGCTGTAGGAATTTAAATAAATATTAACTATAAAAGACGAACAAAATTTAAATACGGTAAACGTCTATGGCTGCCGTACTAGAAGTTAGTTTGTAAATGCAAGGCCAAAAAATATATATATTATTTGACGCACGGCAAACGAAAAAGTGTTCTCAATAACGATAAATTTTAGTGTCTCATCGCACCCTTCGCATCGCGCCCGTTGAATTATTGTAATTCCATCATAACTGTGTGCGTAACTGATCACTTGCTGCAACTGGACACGTATGTCTGGTTGCTGTTCGCCGTACACCCGTTTCTCCAGGCAGCCTCACACGTATAATTCAAACGGGAAAAGGTCCGGAGAACTCGCTGGCCACAGGACCGGCCCTCCCCGTCAAATACATGGGGAGAGAAACTCTTGTGATTTCCTTGCACATTTGTGTCTGCAACTTGTAAATAGAGCTGCGTAGCCCAATTTTATTTTAGGTAATTTATTTCCAGTGTTCTGAGTTGTACGCCCCTGAAGCACGTAAGTCGAATTGCGGGACAGCCTGTATTTTTTTATTTGCTTTCTTTTTTGAGTCCATCGGACTGTCCCCGTTTGCAGTTAAAAACTGAAAGGTAAACGTGTCTTGAGCAAAACTCAGCGAAGTTTCGTCGTGTTTTTATTTAGATCATTATAGATATCAACATTTAATTTGCAAGCATAAAATTATTATTACGTAACGCATTATTTTATTGATTGAAACACTAATATTTTATCATCTTGAAATACGGTGTCTGGAAAGAAATACTTTTCTACTCATTTTCAAATGTTTGTTTATAATATAAGGAAATATATTACGAGATATTATACATAAAATATTATGTAATTAATGAAGATAGTATCATTATTAAAGCATAAAATTTACTGTCACAACGGGTAAGAAATTAAGCCGTTGATACCAGAAACGTATTTTCTGTGGAAGTGAAGGAAAACAGTTGAGGATGCACAGACTGTAGGCAGCCCATAACAAATGCTGGCGTCTAATGTCTTTGACTGCTGGCGTTATCTGAATGACGACGAAGGAAAGAACTTCCCCCCAAAAAAACAGTGAAATAAAATTTTCCCTATCTTAGCGCTTCTAACTTTTCTCTTTTTTAATCCAACCACCCTTTCCACTTCTCGCGTTCTTATTTCCTCGGCGCCATCCCCTCCCCCTTTTCCATCCTGCAGTGCCCCATCCCCCGCAGAATGCAAATCTCATTTTTTCCCCCGCTGAAGAAGGGGAAATGAAATGAAGGGGTGGTCTGGTGAAGAATCAATAAAAAGAATTTGATTTGAAGTAAAGTTGGTCTGTGCGGAGTGGGCGCTGCTCTGGCAGGGGTTGGCTATATGAAAAGGGAGGGTGGCTTTTATTTGAGGGGGTGGGGAGGGGTTAACCAGCCCTGTGGGAGGGGTTTTAGGGGTAAAAGCTTCACTCACCCCAGCCTGCCCCCATCCAATATCTTACTCCTACTATATTTCTTCTTATTTTTCCTTGTTCTTTTTATTTGGCTTTGAAAGGCCTTTGCAACTCAGCATGGCCGCCGGCAGAAAAAAAAGGGGAATAAAAATGGCTGCCATTATTTCCAGCATTACTAGCTCTGTCTTCGAGGCAGTTTTACCCAGACTTGTAATTAAAGTTTTTTGCTAAAGAAAAATAATAAATTAGCCGTCTGTTACACAGATCGTGGTAGAACAGAACTGTTTAAAACTTTTAACTCATAAAAATGAATAATGTAGCGATAAAATGTTTCAGTCTTCGAGGGAACGGGGAAAGTTTAGTTATATTGATTATGTATTTTAGATATATTAAATTATATTATGGTGTGGCTTTGGTTTACAGTTTTGCATACTATTTCCGTTTGATGCAATCATAGGAGGGTATCTATCCATTAAGACAACAGTAGTTTGATGAGAAATAACAATGTTACGGACTCGCAATAAATGTTTTGCTATATATGTTCAGTGCTAAATATCATAACATCCAATCGAAATATTTTAGTAGGTAGCTTACTTTAAGAAAGAAACTGAATTTTGATCGTTCTTTTTCTTATAGCTCGAAATTTATGAATTCATGTAAGACTGTAGGATAACTCTTTATTGTTTGTATTAACTCACTCGTCTTTCCTTTTCTAGACCGGAATTAATTTTTTACTTTGCAACAATTATTTTCTGACTTCGCCAAATTTTTCTTTAACCAAAGTCGCTCAAATATGTACCGCATGTGTCATTAAGAATTCGGAAGCCACGAAGGAAACCCACTTTAGAGTTTATAGCATATGTGTACTATAAATAGAAAGTTCGTTCAACACGACTATAACTTCTAAGAGCGCACAGTCGGTAATAACATTTTGAGTGCTAATAAAATAATATTTAATTTGAGTTTCTCTTGTTTATATATTTTTAACATCACTTAGCATAAGGTTTACATTTTAATTTAGTATACTAGTACATTCCTACCAGATTAATTAATAATTAACTACAGATATTCAAGCACTATCCTTCAAACACTTTTAAAATAGTTGAAAATTCAGTGAATCGGTTTATTCACGAAGACTTATTTCACCAGTTTCTAGTTACATATACGAATATATATTTCAACATCCCTTTCTTTCTGAGAGGCATTCACGTGCATATTACCCACAAGTGTATCGTAAAGTTAACTTCACGCAGCAAAAGGAGTTCCGCGCACTGGAATATCTGTCTAAGTAGGTTGCTCATGATCCAAGACAAAGCCAGTAATGAAAATCCACAGTTGTAAATTATGCCACACGAGAGGTGTCTGTGGCAACGCACATTTGACCATTAGTTAGTGCAAAACTTTTGTGATGTATGTGAGCTGTCAGTTCTCGAAATTTTTTCAAACTTTACAACTGCGTTATGGTACATACAGTCCTACGACGCAACTGTAACGGAAAATACACTTTTTAAGGAGACTAAAGTAACATTTGCCAGTATCAAAAACTATATTTAGGATTGACAAAAACATGCAAAATCTCTAAGGGAAAGAGGGGAGGAATTTTTGAAGAAAAAAAAAAAAAGACAAATACAATACTACGTTTGTTGGTATATCTGACAATGTGTGTTTTCTTAACTGGTTCCTGTATTTATGATTGTAAAAATATTTGTGATAGTTGTAACAGTTTTAATATAAATCAAATAGCGGTTTATAAACATATATACACAAAACCTCATCCCCTTGAGTTTTCACGTCATTTAAACATTGTTAAAAGTAAACTTTCTTCTTTGTTTTTCTTCTCTTATAGCATTTACCGAAATATTTGTTATCTAATTGTTTCTAGAAATAATATAGAAATAAAGAAAATTCAAGCAGAAAAACGTTTTTGAAATATTTCTTTCCTAAAATAACAAGACAATAAGTTTATGTTATCAAGTGTTAAAGTCAACTGTGAAAGCCAAGAACAATACACACGAACCGGATGCTGCAAATACTGTGGGAAAATATTTTATTATCTTTGTTACGTTGTGTATCACTACCACAAACCAATATCAAGGGAAGACGGCTGAAGATGCACCTACGTTCGAGCTGAAACTAACAACAGTATTCGAAGCAAGTATATTACAAACGTTTACACAAATAAAAACTTAAGCGTTTAATAAATCACTGAACTATACAGCGTGAAAGATTCACACCGTGCCATTTTCACTACGCTGTTCGAAAAATTTTCAATATAATTACGAAAAAGTACAGGCAAAAAATTATCCAAAAATCTTCGAAAAATAACGGACAATTTGCTTCATAACGGAACCATCCGTAAAATCACGGACAATCCGTTTTCTTCACAAATAATACATTTCTTTATACTACTACCAATCCATTTTTACAGAAATACGAATTACTTTTGTTATGTTTTCTCGAGATCTTGATGTAGCATTCATTAACCAGAATATTTTCGGGAATTTTCCAGGATTCGAACCCACGACCTTATGATCTCCAACCACATACTCTACCCATCGTACCACAGAGACAAAATAATCAGTAAACAATTTCGACGCAGTGGTAAGAGACCAAAATTTAAGAACAAACATTTGTTTTTGACATACTTAATTTACAGAATTTCATTAGTATCGTTATGAGACAAACTATTTTACTGTATAGAACATGGTGCGTACCCGCTGGCGCGAAACGCAGAGAAGAGACGCGAATTTTTTCAGTTGTGATAAGTTGCATGTAGTGACATATGTGGCCGCACACTGCAGAATCTAAGCGAGGAGAACAGAAGATGTGTGTGGTCTCCTCGGAACACTTCGTCACATGGCTGTTCGGCCCTTTGCACATGCGCGTCTCTTCTCTTCGCTCGCGGCACATTATGGACAACAAGGAAGCAGGACTTCACTTCTATTTACTTAGCTTGTCTTGTCTTCTCTTCGTATCGAACCAGTGTGCATGCACATTAACTCTAGGAGTCATAGTGATCATTAATAACAGCAGTTTTTTTTTAAAGAAACACAATAAAATATCCTTTTAAATTGTAGAAACATATTTCCATTAATTTATAGAAAGTTACGGTCAAACATCCGTAAACTGACAGTATGGACAAACTTCTGTAAATAAAAAATTACGGAAGCAACTTCCGTATAACTACAGAACATTTCTGTCAATATTTCCATGAATTTGCGGAAATTTTTAACAGTGTATTGGACCTGAGAGGTGACCATATATTGTTATTGTTGATAGTAAAGTTCAGTGCACGTTTATGTTCCTGTTTCACGTACATCCGGTTAGAACAGTTTTAAGTACGGCAGTCTGAAAATTCAATATTAAGCTATGTTGGAGGACTATGGAACAGTGTTTTTAATGAGCACGGTGTTTTAACAATGATATTCCGTCTTTGTCGGAAGTGTGTTTTCTTTTCGTACTTGAGCATCATGGGCACATGTGGGATAGTTTCGTAAGTGGAAGTGTTCAGTGTTTACCCGCAAACTACAACACTTTTGAAGGACGTGTTAGACGGTATTATTAACAGCTTTCTCTTTACGTCTGAGGCACGGAAACGAGGGAAGGCGATAAGTCGAACACAACACGTCCGTCAAACACCTCATCGCCTCTACGCGCGAAGGACTAAACCATCGCGCAGTGTTTTCGTAGAAACCGTTTTTAAATGGGACTACAAGCGATGACCCTGTTGTTTTATTTGAGGAAAGTTTGTGGTAATGTCCAATGCAGGTTTATATAGCTTAGTTTCATGATTACGGTCGATATTTTCTCAGCTACCGCAACGTAAAAAAGTCATTTTTAGCACTTTTGAGGAACTTGGGAATCATGTTTTTAAGAAGTGGACGAAATTTTTTAAATCATAGGGACACTACTACTTTCATTCTCTACAATCACTGGAAATCATCGTCTCATACATTTGTTCCTGCGATTTTTTTTTCTGCAGCAATATTCACCTCTTTAATGCAGAAAATGGGCTATGTTCGAAAAGTGAGATCATTTAAAATGACTGAGAACCACCCAAAATAATTTAACATGTAAATCCATATTTTTGCTCGCATCACGGCTTCCAGATAAGCTTATCCTAACCATTCACAGAATAGGTCGGTAAGCGCATGAAGCCATTTGCATTTTACCCGATAAATCTCTTCCATATTTTAAAATTGGATACTTTTGAGGTAAAGCAAATTATTTATTATTTTATCTAAACAATTGTGCATGGTTTACACGTCTCATAATTATTATTTTTAATTGTTGTATTTAAAATATTTATTCTTTTACTCAGAAATAATCAACACTGCCAAAAATAAAGGACTGAATGCGTATTCCTATTTGCTGAGCTTACGCAGTGTGTATACATATACAACATATACATATATAACATTTAGACTTATTTTAAAAAATCAACAAAGAACATATTTTTACCCGTTTCGCCTAATTTTAGGTGCTCGATATTTTCCGTAGGCACAATGCTGTGCCCCTGTTTATCACAGTTTTCACGTCACTGTACCAATATTTCCTGTTAAACTGCCAGGACAATACAAAACACAGAAAAAATATTTCCTAACGACTAAACTATCAACAATCTGACTACATACATGTTGTGGGTGTTTCCGACAGTCCTTGAAGTCCGTCTGCTTCCATGCTTCGGCTTGACACTACTTCCTGGGACAATCTCCACACACACACACAATACACAGGATGGGTCAGGAGGCTGTGTCAATTTTGTTAATTTTGTGTGGTGATAGCTGATAAAATCCTACGCTGAAATTTTTTTAATTTTCCCATGAAGCAAATAAGTGACAGCAATAGCCTGAAAATCGACATTAAACTGCATGTTTATAATGAAACAACGACACTACTTTATTTTAAGCATCGAAACCATGAAACCAAAGTATTTTTGTTTAAATTAGTTTTGATAAATGACGAATATTCACTTAATGGACAAATTGAAAATGTATTTTCAAATTGCTAAGTACTGTCGCCAAACAAAATTGACACTGTGTTTTGACCTACCACCGTATATTCTCCGTCCTATTTACTTTAGAAGCAGCTTAATCGAGTAACGCCTCTTCATCGCCTGTCTTTGCAAAAATTATCATCAAAACTGTGTCCTATTGCGGCAATAGATGTTAACTGTTAAATACAATAAAATCGATACATTATGCATATTTCTAACACTGTTATGTTAATGTAATCAAGTAGTGTAAATAAACAAATTGGACAAGAGACACAAATGTACATATAAACGGGGCTTCAAAAGTACCTCGCTTGATTGTGCACAGCCGTATAAACCATACCTCCTAGTACAGCGACGTGCTGTGCAGGGAGGGGTAAGTGGCATCTGTAGCAAGGAGCTTTACCAACCGCTCAGAGGGACTGGATGGAGAGTGGTTTTATGAACCGAGTAGGAGGGGGGGGAAGATCTGTTGTCTTCTTTACTCTACCAGTGCGTGTACGTAACTACCCGTAGAGTATGCGCAGAACAATCACAAGCTGACTTAATGTGATAACTACCTCACATAAAACCAGCGCCCTATCATAGATGACCACAAAGATCTCTATCTCCAATGTATAATCCATACCAATTTTTATGTTTCCATTTTGAACAAAGCGTATGAAGTAAAAAAAATCGTGAAATATTTTAATTATAGTTTAAGATAAACATCATAGTTCGTATTAAATTCATTTTAGTAACATGAAGTTTGCTTTTTGGAAACACATCCGTAAAATACTGAAAAGATAATTGCTTTTGCTATGCAGAACTTATTTTCAACCGTTTATAGGTATATAAAACGCTAAAGAGATTTGCTATTGTTCTATTTAGAAAATCTGTATAAGGCATTAACAAAATGGGTATTTTGTGCTAAAATTCTGAAGCCCAAATTTCCGGTTTTCGCTCTCAATTATACTATTTGATTGTTTGTATGCGTAGTTTTCCTAGCAGAATGGTTTATGTTTATATTGTCGTTTACAAAGCCTCAACATGTAAGTCACTTACTCTACTGCTGTTAAGTAAATGGCGAAAAAAAAGAATTTATGTTTGTCTGCCTTAAGACCATGATCCGTCATTTCTTCTGCTGTTACGGTAAATATTTTTTTTATTCCTAAACGAGAGCAGTTATCGAAATCTGTTGCACAGTTTTGTTAACAACAGCGTACGTATACTGTGTTAACTAATTTAAAAAAAATTCAATAGATTCAGCTAATTATGCAGTTAAGAAAATTCTCATTAATTAACTAACAAGCCAAATATATATAACTGTGTGAAAAAAACTAGACTACATAGTAAAAACTGTTTTCAATAAAACTGTACAACAGTTTTTCCATGGATCTCTCGTTTAGGAATAAAATCATATTTATCGTAAAATCAGCAGAAATGATGGGCCATGGCATTAAAAATACAAATTCAGTCTTAATTTTGACATCTTGCTGTGTATTTCCGACTCTTATGATTGCGGTATGAATTCCTGAAGTTCAGAACTACACAATGATAACGAAGTGAAGTAAAGAGGTTTCGGTTAGCACTTACATTCTAGATCTTTAGCGATGGTATGTAGTGACATGATATGGGTATGGAGTAGAGCCGGAATGAAGAAACGGAGGAAAAGGGAGATCCCGAGAAAACCCGCCGATCAGCGGCATCTTCCCGTCACGATTCCCACATGCTAAAATCCGTACTGAGAAAAAAGTAATGTTGAAGTTATCATACTTCTGTTAAAATAAGAACAACAAACCAGTTTGTTGGTATGTAACATCTAGACAGTTTCTTCAACAATCTGTTCTGTAGAAGTTGTTGCTATCTGGTGTGTAAAGCAACAAGGCTCTTTGTTTCTTCTATAAGACAGATTGTTAAAGGAACAGTTCACATAGTACCGACAACCAAACTGTTTTGTTGTCCCTATTTTAACACAAGTACGGTACCTGCAACTATACTCTTTTTTCAGTGCGGGGACCGACCCCGGCAGGAATCGTACCCGCGTCACCTTGGTAGGAGGCGAATGCTCAAGCCACTGCGCAACCACAGCCCTATAGTTATAATGAAAACAACGCAATTTAACAGACCTTATACGTGGTTGGCGTAAAATGGAGGCACATTTGAATTTTTTTCGTGGTTATATGATTAATGTAACACTCGTATAGCACATTAGTGTGTCTTGAATCAAGTGTTTGCGGCATATGGCACTGGGATACACGATGATATAATTTTGGCGTATGCGAGTGTATGCCAGTAATAAACTATTCAATTTACTAACCACGTGCGTTTTTACCATCAATTACAATCGCGGAAAGGCAATCCGGATGACAAATTCCTTGAGATTAGTTATGTCCGTGACATGTGTAAGTAACACGTATTTAATAGAAATTGCTCACTGAAAATAGAGTATAGTTGCAGGTTCCATACTTGTGTTGGAATAGGGACAGCAAAATAGTTTTGTTGTCTGCACTACTCTGGACAGTTCTTTCAACAATCTGTTTTGTAGAAGAAACAAAGAATCTTCTTGCTTTTGCACAATATATGGTAACTTCTACAAAAGAGATTGTTAAAGGAACTGTCCAGAGTAGTACCAACAACCAAACTGTTTTGTTGTCCCTATTTTATCACAAGTATGGTACCTTCAACCATACTCTTTTTTCAGTGCATGCTTGTTGTCATACCAGCTTCATGGCGTTTTTCGAATGTATCTAGAGCAATGTTAAGTAATAAAATATAACTTTTAACTTAAATTCATCACGTATTTCGGACAGCTAGGAAAGACGGTAACTGAAATGTAAAAAAGATAGACACAATATTTTCATACACATATTCGCTTACTTAATATTCTGATACACAAAAATCAGTCCCTAGGAACACACGCCGCAGAAGTTACTACAAGAAGGCTTCGCACGTTTCCTTGGTAGCATGAGAGTCATAGCACAGTGAGTTTCATTTATTTACTTCTTACCTCACATAACGCAAAAAGATTTTTGTTCAACTAAAATATCAGTCCTAACTTAATAACTGTGACGATAAATATTTTTAAACTGTCACTCTGTTGAAATTTTTAAATTATTTCGATCGGTACCCTTACACACAACATATAGTAGAAAATAATCAAGTACCTTAAATAAATATTTAGGCTATCTGAGGGCATGGCCTTCTAGGTGACTGAACGAAGATGTTTTCACAAACAAAACTTCATGTCAGCTCATGCCTTACTCGCATCATTTGAGTAGTTCGTCTATAAAACAATGAATGTCACGAACTATTACACATTTAATTTAGCCCACTGTTTGCCTATCTCTGTCTCACAGAACAAACGATGAGAAAATTTGTTGCTATATTTAAATTATGTCTTTGAATGTTTTATTCTCTTGTGTGGATTTCTGGGACGAAAATTGTATGGCAATGGCGTACGTCCAATATTGTAAACAACTTTACATTTAAATTATTAGAATTTTTTCTAAGAATTAAAAGGAACATCTGTGTACTTAAAAAACCTTTGTGAGGGTACAGAAATTTACCTTGAAAAATTATTGTTGCATAGGTACAAGGATTTTCTTTCTAAAGGAAACGTAGTAAAACATTGTAGTTTAAAAAAATGACGGGTTTTCATAAATTATATAGATATACAGAAATACATTCTATGTTATGCATTTTGGGAATAAATTATATATGCATATTATTACAGGTTACAACATTAAAAAATAATAAGTTATTGTAATGTACATTGAATATAAACAATAAGGGAAATTTTTTTGCGAATTATTGTGGTCTGGGAGTAAGGCGATCAAGTGCAAGGGTGCAGTTTCGATTCCTGAAGGGCCCGCAAAAGTTTTTCAAGATAATTTCTCGTAACAATTATTTATCAGTTATTTAAAATGTAAGTTAATTTTCTTGATCATAATATAATAACTATTAAAAAATTATATTTTATGTATTGTAAATACCTTGCAATCTTAAACATGTGTACTATACTTTTTTGCAATAACAAACTGTGTTGTATTGCATTACAAGGAATTTTTTGGTGACTGGGTGTTCAAGGTTTTTCCTTGCAAAGGCACAAAAAATATTTTTAAACCTTGTTTGTCATCTGGATGTTAAGAGTCTGCTTGGGAACGTCACCTATATTTCATCGGCGTATCACAAGCGAAAACTCGACCACGATTCACCAGAGAATTCATTAGAATAACGTAGCCGTTGTAACACACGTACGACGCTCTTCATTCGCATCTCCGCTTACGATCCATCTTTGTCTGTGGTCAGTAATCACGTGGCTTTCTTGAACAAGAAGTGCTTCGTACTATTGTTATGATATATCATAGCAGATCGGACAGCGAGAGAGGTTCGGGCTGCAACTAGGCCGGCGTTGGGAAACCAAGGAAGACAGCAACTCACCTCACCTCTCTCGTAGTGTCGCAATAATGAGGACAAGCACGCCAATATAACTCAGAAAACCTGGTCTGTCGCTCGCCAACACTCGTCCGATCAACAGCATTTTTCCGTGGATCGGGGGTCGAGTCCCGGCGGGGATGCTCGTCCGTCGATAACGTCTACCTCATCAGTGCAGCTTTCTAGTAAGGCGACAGAAACCCTTGACTTAGTTTGTATTGATAACCAGTAATACTGCGCTCCCCTCCTAAATTAACGTAACACATTGTAACCATTTTTGTTTTCCGAGTATCTGCCGTTCTGGTAGAGTAAATTCCCATGTCTTAATCATTTAGCCCTAAATGTCACCAACTTAAAATAATTTTGTAACACTACGTAGGCCCGCGTCGTGTTTCGTAGACTGTGTATCCTAAGAAACGGTAGTGTAGCCGCTAGTAATATATACACCACTCACGAAAATTTTTATCTTTTACATTAATAGTTAAATCGTGTAAGGAGGGCAACCGAGGGCAGGGTACCACACCTCGAATTAAAACTATAGAGCTGCGCACTCGATTTACCTGTTTGCCATAGTGGAAGACATGAACTGAGGTCCTACAATGGATGACTGTTTACAAAACTAATTACCTTGCAACTCATTGAAATAAACTTTCGTTACAACTCAAAAACTTATGATTTTCGGACATATGATTATACGAACCTTCTTTCTTGTTTCGGTGTCAGGAACCTACCTCTGAAGTTTGTAAACTACGCCAGAAGTTTGTAAAATTATTTTAAAAAATACTGTATACGGAGACAATTTGCTAATTTACATAACCCTGCATAGGCTACATCTGTGCTAGTAATTTTTCCAGAAATGTCTTGTACGTTCCACAATATTATTAATATTTTAATTTTAGTGTTAGTATTCTATTTGATCTCGGCCAACACAATGCCTAGGTGCAGGTACAAGTAGCAAAGGGTTAGGAGTCATCTAGGATCCATAATAAGGAAAATTCCCAGCATTCTTCTGGAGCGATTTCAGAAAACCATGGAAAACCGAAATGAGAGTGGCCGCAGCCAGGGTGTCGAACCCGAATCCTTACCTTTAACTGCGAATGATACAGTTCAAGACGTAGCCAACGTCCACCATGTACTACGTGTGCAATTATCTGAACTCGTTGCAGCCAAGAATCGAACGAAATACACTAAGCGGGATTCTGATGTCCGGCTCTACTGCCCGGTTTCAGTTGCAGAACATAAATTGAAGACATTGCACGAATAAAAACGGCAGTATTAAAGGATGTTTCAGTCGATAAAATAAATTTCGAAGTTTTAAAGCCGGACTGTTGAACTTTTTGACATACTGAACAGAAAAAAATTTTAACATTGCTCTGTTGTTTGTACATTCCACCGGAATGTGTTCTACTATGTGAAATGCCACTATTTGGTGGCCACGCGTTTGAGCCACCCAAATAAAATTCAGTAAGATGAGTTTTCCATTATGCCCTTCGAAGTAAATTTTTTGCGTACAAGGAGAAAATAAAAATAACAGCGAAATTTGCGTCACATAACAAGCTTCATTAAATTCTCGTTGTCAGCAAAAATCTCTTATACAAATATGAAAATGCAGATGCAGATTAAGTAGGATTTTTTTAACAATAAGTAATATACATACTTGAAAATAGCTTTACGTACGTTAGGAAGATCAATAAATAGATTTCTACAGTACAACAAAATCACGAATATTATTAGAAGGTATGAAACTCAACGTTTCTCCATCGGATATGGAAAAACAATTACATATAATGTCTATTATAAGGTCTGAGTTGTACTGAGGTATTATCTTTGGGCCGGCAAGCTCCCCTGATAAAGAAAAACATGTTTGAAACCATCTCGGACGTAATAATTTGCTACCCGGTGGAGATATCGAGGGCTAGATACCATAGGTGTGAGCCGACATATGTTAGAGCATACATATGAATCGATGCTATATATTCAGACCAAACGGTGTTCTACAACCAACTAACACGTAAAAAATTGTATGATTCACTGCCAAATATGAATTATTTTTTCGTGTTTTTCGGTATTGCAATGTCTCGTCACGTAATTTTCAGGCAATATTTATCAAAAAATTAAGATTAAAATAATATATCAGTGATGTAAAATTAATGTTACTTTATTCTAGTATAACGTTTTATAATAACGTATTTGTCAAAACAATAATGGATGAATTTGTTATTTAGAAACTATATTGTATTTTTTTTTGTGTAATTAAATCCCATTGGTAATATTGCGATATTAAGTTATAGCTTTTACGTAATGATGATATGACAAGGCTGAAAACAGTTAGTAAAATATATAAACTTTTATTACTGAAAGTGCTGGGATGTAAAACTTATTTTCTAAAAAAGTTGATCGGACAAAGTAATTTATTAGACAAGATTGATGAGACTTCGTCGAGGAAAAAGAAGTAAGGAGAAGCGAGGACGATACTAAAAATAGATTAAAATTGCAAACGAAACCGTGAAGACTGTCTAAAAACGAATGCAAAAAGAAGAGAGGTTTGAATAAATTGCGCGAAGGGACATAAATTTAAATAAATTAACGCGATAAGGCAAGTCATTAATTCTGGAAGAGTGGCATTAAGATAGCAAGTCTGGAGCGCGCGGGCCGTATAGAGGGGGACTTAAAAACACCAGGAAATAAGAGCTGGAAAAACCGGAGTAGAATAAAATGAGACGTGGGGGAGAAGGAGGAAGGGCGAGATGGGGGAAGGAGAAAGGAAAAAAAAGAAGAAGGGACGAAGGCGGCTGGAAGGGGTTGGGGACTGAAGAACTGAAGAATTCAGTGTCGACCAGTGCGATTCCATACTTGAGGAAGGGAATGCTAAGCAAGGAGCAAAAAACATGACGCAAGACACGACTCAACACAATGCATCTCTGGCATTTTCCGTGCCACTTAACATGTGTCCGCATTCATATTCTTCTCGCAAACCTCGTGCTAGCGGCCAGCAACATTTACATAGTACGGTTTCATATGTATTGACCGCGACATTGAATAATACGATATAAAAGTCTGACAAGTAACGTGGACTCTGACGTCTTGTTTATATTAGGGTCATTTACGATTCATATTCAAGTAGACTAACGCGGAAAACATTAAACAGAAACTATAACTATTTATTATCTCTCGTTCTCTGCCCATAAACTAAGCTTGATTGTGTCTACATAAGTATTATATTGATTTTTTTAAATCAACGTCCCAGTTCAAAAAGGAAACCACTCAAAAATTTTCAGTTTACTTCTCTCTCTGTGTATAACTAGGCCTATACACACGCACACACTCACCTACACAAGTACACTCTTACTAATTAGAATAATAAACGAAACTTGAATTCACTGTTTTTTAACGACATAGCTTTTGTTTTTGTTTAACAGTAAATAACTACAGTTTTGTTCTATTTTATTTTATTTGTGATAGTTTTACAAAAGGAAGATTTTAAACTTTTTGACCACCTTATAACAGCATTAATACATTTACGCATAATTACGTCAGCCAAATATGTTTTAGTTCCCATTTTTTTTTCAACAAAATACAAAATCTTCTAATACATTTTACTCAAAACAGGTATTTTTTTTTAATTGTTTTCCTTTTAAACTGGGTTATCAAAATGAGGTTAACTGAAACATCACGAAATGCCTAATTGATAATACATATGTAACTTAGCAGTAATCCATTCTTATTAACACGAATTTTATTTACCCGCATATGGCACATTTAATTATTAATGAGAATTATAAATTTGTTAAAGTTTAAGTTGGCTTGATATGTGAATACGATTAACACGAGTCTGCCGCGATATTTTTCAATAGAAACGCTTGTGCGCAAGACTAACTCTCTCTCGCCAGCTAAAAATTTGTTTGGTATAATATTTTTTTAACGATATGGTAGATAAGTAATTGTTTATGTGGCGAAGGTGAATTACAACACTGTATCCAAGCGAACTAAGGTTTAGGTTTTCATTAAGGATAGTTTGAATGTTTTAAGTTGAAACTTTATATTAATAATCTCATTTAAACTATATGAATATAATATCCCTCAATTATGACATAATAGGTTTGAAGCAATCATCGCATAAGAATGCAGCATGTCAGCAACCGTATGTACTTTTCCCGCAGCAAAAAAAAAAAGCCACTTTAAAGATTGAATATTTAAAACTACTTGCTTGCTGCATTTTTGCAAAACGATATGTTATTCCATACTATAATACGGTTCAACGTTAAGACCGGTCCATTAATTTCCGGTTCAGTAGAACATTGGTGATAGTATCCTCATATGAGAAACATTTTTATAAAGTTGTTCAAAAATACTTAAATAAACTACCAATAATTTTTCCAAAACTTGAAGCGTATTACCTTTTTTCACTCCCTAATTTTTAAAGGTACTTGCAAATAGAGATATCCAATAATTATCCGTCGTAAATCTACACCAGCGAATATAAATGAACCTGAAGGTCTCAACAAAAACATAAAAAACGTTTTGGAAAACCACATCGGCAACACGTGGGAAAGATATCTGAAGTGCCGGCAAGGTTTTACACATAACACGATGCACTGTGCTTGTCGCACAATCAGCTTATGAAAATACACGAGATGTTTTCGATGAACGGCTAGAGTAGGATATTAGGTACCGCCACGGTTTTGACTTGAGTATGTCCGCAGAAAACTGAAAAATTAGGGTATGTTGCGTTTTAAAGTTACACTCAAGTAAAACTAATAAAACAATTTATGGGGAGGGGGCGGGGTGTAATGGTGTAAATGGCTGTATCAATGTTCACTTGCTGGAAAACCAAACAGCACCGATGAAGTAAAACGTCACATTTAAATTGAAAATGGACTGAAGAAGACACGAAACGTGTCCATTAGGTAAACGGGCACGAAACTTCTCCTTTATCTAATGCGCTGACATTTTATTATCTAATAACGTAGAATATATACAACTGAAGCATTCAGAGTCCTAGATGTCCAATTTAGACAATTGCTATAAAATATTGTCGTTCCGACAACGGAAATTCTTCTGTCATTAAACACTTCCATTTACGCGAATTTTTCGGGCAATTTACAGGAAAATGTGCTGGTGAAGAAACAAGCTACAATGCATAAACACATTACAAATTGTATCGGACCGTTACTATTTCTCAGTTGCTTCCTCAAGCACAGTGTTACAAACGTATCTCATGACATCAAATCACATATACAAAAAAAGTTAAAGTTATACTATAGTAATACTACAAAACACGTAAACAAGGACATAATTAATAATAATTATTATTATTAATATTATTACTATACAAAATACCTGTTTACTTCAGTAAGCCGCAACTTTACGAACTATTTCGCTCGCAGTCTGGACAGAAACTGACCCTGCAGAGCTTCTTGCCTCTGAGTAAACAAAAAGAATGCTAATGAACGAAGCGGACCTACCACCCTTTCCAACGAGGTTAATACGCGTGCGTGAATTTTTAAAAAACAGAATGTCGGTTCTGGGAGCCTAGAGCGGACAACAGAGCTAACGGGGAAGATCTATTAAGGACGGTAAACATCGAGGTAAGTTTTTGTTCAGACGACTGGCCCTGCCGTATCACAAAAGATGATAATAGGCCTCAGCCGGGTTGATTATTATTTTCCTCCTCGCATATTTTACTCCTCCTTGGGATGATTTTTTTTGCACTTCGGGCACAGCCAGTTGGGAAGTCCGACCAGACTTGGACCGCACCCTCCTACGAGCAAAAGTGATGCATGGCGCACCAACAAGAGATGTGTGGCGGTACTTTACCTATGCAAAGGGACGGTCGGACCTACAAGACGTACTCTGCACAATCGCCGAGAAAATGTGTCGTAAACTTGTTTCTTCCATGTGCACATTACTAATTCGTAGTTCGCATCGTTTTCAGGCAAAAAATATGTCACAGAATGTGCCTTTCTTTTTTCACACTTATCTCACTGAGTTGGACACAAAATAAATTGCTATTGTTCAGAGTAGTTAATCAAAATTACGTTACTTAAATACCGTTCAACGTTAGGTACATACAAATAAAAGAAGTTCGTATTAAAAAGCCGTTTAACTAAAAAACAACAGCAACAACAAGCACTGTTGGCAGTTAATAAAATGTTTGTGTCAATTCGGCTCAGTAGTACGTAGTTAAAATAGCTACAGTTATCAATTTAAAAAGTTCAGTGTTTTAAGATAAGGTTAACTAAGTATATTTTCATAAATTATTTAAATAAATACTATTTTAAACATCTGGTACCATGATAAGTCTGACGCATCTTGTACTAGAATAATTCTTTAAACAGCTCAGACCTACTGAACTTTTCAACAATTGTGTGTGTTCAGATTCCACGAGTATATGCAAAGCCTAAATTAAATCACTTAAAAAGTACTTATTTGATGAAATACAGAAACAAAAGTGATAATTATATGTCAACGCTATATCAGAGACGTTCAACTCTATGCTCCCGGGCCAAACACATGTAGGCTCACCACTGAATTTTGTATTTCCCGCCAAACGCTGAAACATTTGCGCAATATTTTTAAATTAATAATCTTACAAAAATATAATTTGAGAATTGGCAATGCTTCCTTTCTAAATACCGCGATGACTGTGTTCGGACTTCAAGAAGGCAATGAGTAGTTCAGAATGTGCTAGTATGTTATCTTCTGAAATAGCTGTCTCTGTCTGCCGGCATTGCGTTATAGGCTAAAGGAATGCACCACATGATCTGTAACCAAAACTAGGAGAAAAACTCTCGTCGATAAAAAAAATTGTCAGGTCCTTTGTTGACGAGAAAAATTACATGGTAGTGCGAACAACCTACCCTAACATTCTCGCTTTCTGGTAGTTGAACCTGTCTTGTAAACTGAGGGCCTGGTGACATTTACCAAATACTAATTACAGTTTTGTTTACTAATTATGTATGTCAGCTGTAGTTTTACAAATCAGTATTCTCAGACTAGACGGACACTCCCGATCGTGTGTATCCAGTCAAATGAACTAGTTCATGCCCCCTCTCCCCCAACCAAAACTCTAAATATGGTAAAGTAAAAGAGCTTTACGTCTTGTCGACTGCGATGTCGTTAGAAACACTGACATACTACTTGATACTACGACAGGAGATAGGAGAGGAGTCGGCCAAGGTCTTTGTTAAGGAACCACCCGAAATCAGGATGGTCGGAGCAGGGGATCGAACACGGGTCCTCCCGAATGCGAGTCGAACCTGTTACCGTTGCGCCACTTCACTCGGTCCCACCTCTTCCCCCAATCCCCAATAAGATAGTGGTGCTTCAGCCTTTTTCTTGAAAAGAATAACGTAGTATAACTGTAATAAGATTATGAATTAGAAAATGAATTTACAAAAAATAAACACAACATTGGTAGGTCTACTGTGACATTTTTCCCAGCTTCGTTTTGGTAGTAAACTTGTATACATTTAAAGACGAGCTCGCATATTTAATGGACGTAAAATACTGTTATACTATTGTTGCTGATGGCAGGTGAGTTTCTACAGGATGCTCTCGTTGGGGTGAACTTGCATTCCGTCGCTGTATTGACTGCCCTTACCAACGTCTAAGACATGGCTTGTAATAAGGCCTCCTGAGGGAACTTATTTTGCGTGCTCGAGGTCTGGAAGTTCGCAAGCACTAAGGAAGACAACGCAAGCGTTTCACGCTTCGCCCTAGCCTCTAAGCACAAGTCACTGAGCTGTCGTGCTGTCTTCTCGCCGCTATGAGGTATCCAGGTGTGACCCTATCACTGTTTAACGTAATATTTAAGATAAATGTGTCACTAAGTACCAATACTTTTTAAAGTATTGTGCGGCGAGATATTCATACCTAAATATTACGTCAAAAACACCCATTTTCGTCAGATTCGGCAGCGTAAAATTAACGGAGGAACTGAAACGAGTCTACTTACGAGTAACGTACTTCGAATGGTATTCCAAAGTAGACGCTAAAAGGTTTTCGAATAAACTCGTAATGGCAGAAGCCCTTAACACCGCTCAACAATCTGGACAGGCAGCTACCTTAAGAGAAGTCTTCGCCGGGCGCACGTCTAGTGTTGTGAAGTGTTACGCGTATTATTTTTACACGAAATCGCTTGATTTAATCGCGTTACGTTCATAAACGAAAAGAACACACACTTAAAACTACGCTTCTACGATTTTAAAAATTCAGCACGCGTGATAGAAGTATGATTCTCGGGCATTTCAAAATGATTAAAAACGACTTCTCAGGCTGCCGTTACTCCGTAAATATCACCTGAATTCGTTAAATGCAAAATGAGACGCATGCGTTGACCTTTACTTCATATTTAGAGATGATGGTTAGAGACCGGAAAAACTCGCAGTTCCCCTGACATGTAGGCTAGTCTCTAAGAATATGTGTGAAACCGTGCAGACAGCAGCTGTTTATTAGCTGCTCACTGACAGTGAAATAAGCCTGCATTCATTTGCAGTGTTATTACTTGCTCAACTACTTCCAGGAAGTGTCGAGAATGTCAACGACCAATTGTGAACCTGATACAGACATATAGCTGCTGGAAGACTGACCTGCGTCTAAAAAATCGAGAATATTTCACGTATCTAATATGGGTTTATCGCGGGAAAACTTGACCGGTTGCTAGATTTCAACACACGTTCAGCTTACCAGAATGTACTTGGAGCTGATACCCTATTTGCCCGAACCAATAAGAATCCCGCTATTACAATAGTTGATGTCTGTTATTGGTCTACAGACAGCTACGTTGTGACGAAAGTATATCACCGAATCATATATGTTGCAAGAAAATACAGCGTTTTCAAGGGTATATTGGTACAGAACATTTTCGCGATATACCATCATCTCTATATTGATATTAACTAAAAATAAAATTTTAGGGTAATAGCTTCAGGGCGTCGCCTACAACGCATTTAAATGCTTTGCAGTGTGTTCGAAAACAGGTTTTTTTACGAAACTATCCCACATGAGCCCATTGTACCAGCGTACGAAAAGAAAACCCTCTTCGGACAAGGTCGGAATGTCATTATTAATAAACTAAGCAAATTAAAACACTGTTTCTATGCCCTTCGACACACCTAAAAACGGCATTTTCAAACTGCTGTACTGCATAATGTTCTGACCGGATGTACGTGAAACTCAGATTGAGACATGCACTGAACTTAACTACAAAATTTTTCCACCAATAAAATTATATGGTCACCCCTTGAAGTCCCATAGTGAAAAATGGATCGGCGGGAATCCTGCACGTTAGTTCAGCGCTTGGTTCGTAGTGGCAATGTGGCATTTGATGCGCGCTTACATGTCGCCCTTACAGCTCCGTCGCTTTTGAACCTCTAACGCGCGGGTATCGGGTTACGTTAAGGGCATTCCAAAAGGAAAATTCATAATTTTGTATTTGTATAAAACTGATTTAATTTTGTAGACGTTACTTGGGAGTACATTAAACCTCTTACAAAAAATTATCTCAGTCAGTTTTCCCATAATGACATTCCAAATTTCAAACAAGCATGTTTGCAGTACATACACCCCCCTGAAAACCAAACAACATAATAAAATGAAATAATTCACGGTGAAATTTCGTGTCACAAGCTAGGACTATAAGTATATAAACACCCATTCAAACAATGTTTCGTATTTCAAAAACATTTCTGAAATTTGGATTTTTTTGCTATTTTTAGAATTAGTTTTAAATACAAAATTATTAAGTTTTTTTTTTGTGTACTTAAAGTCTTAGCCCATGGCACGTTATTTTACTGTGAATTATTTAGTTTCTTTTAGTCAATTGGTTTCCGAGGAGTGTATGAACTAAAAACATGCAGATACGGGCTTTGAAATGTAACTCTGGGAAACCTTTCTGAGCTAAATTTTTTTTTGAAAGAGGGATATGTAGTCCCAAGTAAAATCTGCAAAACTAAATAGTTTTATACAAATACGAAATTATGATTTTTTTTCCTTCTGGAACGCCCTTAATTAAAGTCCGTAGTAAAAATGACCACAATGGAAACCTTGCACGATGTTTGGCGCGCTGTGAATAGAAGACTCCTCTAAAAGCTGACAATAATCTGCTCACGCCACGAGTGTCTGGTCGTCGACGCGTCATCCCCGGTAAATAGGTTGGGGTGTGCGTGAATCCCTGGGCCGTGAGCGAAGGCGTGTTTGTCAAGAGACGAGGTATGACAGCGGTTCATAAACCACAACAGTGGTGTTTATGTGGCCACTTGAGTGGACGCTATGTGCGATACAGCGAGCATATCACGTCACAGCCAAGCCTCTAGGCGTAAGTCGCTGAACTCGCGCAGTCTTCTCCCCGATATAGAACGTTCCTGTGTGACAGTCTGTGGTGATCCTTACATTTGATATCGTAACTATCAGATGACGGCACACGTCCCGCTAGTGCATATGTAAAAATACATGTTTGTAGAACTGCGAATCAACCCCTCCCCCTCTTCATATTACCTATGTGCCATAATGACAAGCTAGGTATGTAAGTTGATGTGCTGTAGTGCCATATTGTAGCGAGTTGGTGAGTTAGCGTAAAATAGATAGCATAAAAATCTTCTCCAAGAAAAAAATACATTCATGCTCCAAGCTTCCTATTGCTCAGTCAAACGGTGTCGGAATTTATCGACCACATACATACTAACATACATACGTACATACATACGCACATACATACATACTTACATACGTACATACATATATGCAAACATTCACGCATACATACATACATTCATTCATACATACATACATTAATACATACTCACATACGTACAGACATACATACATACATTACTACATTCACACATATACACATACTACATACGCACATACATTCATAGATACAGACATACACACGTACATACTGTACATGCGTACATGCTCCAGTAGCAATTTTTGGTTGGTCCAACGTTGACCTGACATCAAAATGAAAGTTTTCCAGCACTGTACCAACTAATTAAATTATCAACAAATTATATTTTAGGACTATTCTTAATAAATACGATATTTTGTGTATTTTAATGCATGTTTTAGCATTAGTTTCATTAACTATATTAAGTTGGATATCGGTAGTAAAACAACTTCGCCCAACATAGACATAACTGCTAATAACTATCGATCATCTTGCTAAGATATTTCCAGCATTCTAACGACTAGAGACAGGAAATTTCGCGAAATGATTTTTCCAGTACTTTGTTTCAGTGCCATCTCAGCTTTGTGGTCAGTGATTGGATGCCGTAACACCCAGCGTGTGGAGGTTAAACCCGCAAATCACAGACGTGATGCGTGGCAGTTATCTGTGTACTGATTGGAATAGTCAAATGAATAACGACTCTGCACAAAAACACACTGCTAATAGCCATGAAGTTGAGCTGCAGGTGTGCACATATGATACTGAAAGAAAGTAGGGAAAAAATCTTTTCACTAAAATTCCTGTCCCTAATAATGTCTAATAAAAAAAGTCTAGTAAACAATATTTCAGCAGTTTTATTATACAAACGTTATTTCAAATTTAAACATATTTTCCATGACGTAACAAAACTTGATTATGATTGTAAAATGACGGCCCAACACCATCATGTTTGTTAATATCCACCGGTCATCTTTACAACATTTTTTCTGCACTATACCCACAAATAAAAAATTACAACAAACAATAAGTTAACATATTTCTTCAATTAAGAGGTAGGTAGGTATAAACTTCTTCTCATACAATTAATTAAGTTGAAAATCAATTGTAAAATGACGATGGCCAAACATACCCATATCTGTTCAAAACCAACCGTTCTCATTCTGACATTAGCCCAACATTCTTTCAGCGAATATAAAATTGTCATTAACTATATTTTTTAGTTTTTTCAATAAATATAGCATTGTTACTAAATATTTTAGCACTACTTTCATGAAATTTACTAAGTTGGATATTGGTTGTAAAGTAACGTTGGGCCAACACTGCCATGTTTACTATTAGCCAACGGTTATCTTTAAAAAAAAAAAAACTGTCATCATTCTATTAACAATTAAAAACTTACAAAAATTAACATTCAAGCAATTTCCTTTTGATTATACGTTAAATTGTGTGTAATTTTATATATTATGTTTTTCTATCATTATAACAAAATTAATTATGTTTGGTTTCGGTTGCAAAGCAATGTTGGGCCAACATTAGTTTAACGGAAGTTTTCCTACACAACCCATTTCCATAATTGCCAACCAAAACCAACGGTCGGTTTAAAATGCATTTCCCAAAACGAAATATTTCCAACCTTTCCTACGAACATAAAACCGTTGGCCCAACTCATGTTGCTACTGGGGTTGCATACACATATACCAACATCCATTTAATATAAATAAATTGCATTTATAAAGGGTTAATTTTAATCACCCACAACTCTAATCACGATTCGGCAACAATATTTTCATACTTCATACAGGATCTGAATAGCACCTATTTTAGGCTTTAAAAGTTTTGTAGAGGTCCTGTAATGTGAATACTCGCATGTAGTTTCTAAGCAAAATAACTGACACGCACATGATGTTTGTATTGAGGTCATCTGCTTAGAGTTACGTGTCCTGACAACACGACTGGCATTTGCAACTGCATATATGACCCTTTTGTGACGTTTTTAGATGTTTCGCGTGGAACGCCCGTCATAGAAAACGCATTCTCAGTCATATCATAATAATTGAGGAAGATAATGAAAATAAAAACTTTACTTAATGACTTAAGGTACTTATATTCTGACTTCACCAATGAGCAGTTGCTTCGAATGAAACGATATTTTATATAGAAATACGTATTTCATTTCCGTCACTACCTTATTTTATAGTTCTTTTTCCCTATAACGCCAGGAAAATTGTTTTAAATTTGATTCCATTTACCTCAAGACGTTACTATATCCATCACCATAGTTACGTATGAAGAAACCGAATTAATTTTAACATTTTACTCTATGTTGTTGCGGTAAAATGTATTTTCCAGAGAGATTAAGTTAAAAAAAAAAATTCTAAAAATTAAAAATCACATTGTGCAGCTTGAAATGTGTTAATAAAGTAAATGTAGCATGTGTCACCACTTTGAAAATAAAGTATGTAACATATATCAAACCTCATAAGTGTTCAATGTAGGGTTTAGTGGTTAGGTTGAATATTCGGTGGCCAGCGAGCCTAGGAGTCAGCCGAGTAGTTTTTACTGGTTACTACTGCCGTACTCACAGCACAATAAGCACCCATACCAGACAACAGAACGCGTCGTGGTTGGTACACTGGTGATTCACTGCACATGTTCAGTCATCATTATGGACACGAACTTGACGCGAAAAGAATTTTTCCCCAGTGTGATGTTAAATTATGTTCGATCTGGCCTAGTGCCTGTCGAATATACATACATGCCACCACCGGCTTTTCTGTTCATCTCGATGAGGTTTTATGATCCTTTAGGAGATTATTTAAAAACCCTGGAAATTCCGAAGAAAAAAAACGTATCAGCATCATTAAAAAACCCTCGTAAACAACACCCCCTTTTACTTCTGAATGTTTATTATTGCAGTAGCCACGACGTTTCAATGGAAATGTGTCATCTGAAGTATTTTAAGGAATACTTACTGTAACACTAAAAAAAATCTTCGAAATGATTTAGAGCCTGTATTGTCAAATCTAAGTAAAAGAGATGAATACCGATTCGGGTTATAATTAAACCCTAGTGTATTTATTACAACCTCTGAATAACAACCGGATGGCTATTCGTAATTTATTCAGTATTATTTGGCTGGTTTTCCCTAAGCAAATGTTATTTATTAAAATTTTAGCTTCATGGGGTTGGTGAAATTTAGCAGACGCAAAAACATTTGAAAGAGAAGACTTCACTGACATTCCATATTTAACCTATACAAATTGCATGTTCTCTTGAATAATTAAGTGGATTTTCGACTCACACTGATATAATAGTACAAATAAATATAGCCTGTTTCTGCAATATAGAAAAAAAGTTAAACACGTAATAATTCGCTTAGAGTAGGCCTAATGAAGTTTAATATTAAAAAAAACAGATAGCACTGAATTAAAAATTAAATTCCATGCAAAAAAACCTGAACATGGATATATTTTAAACAGATAATGAAACTTTGTTTATTAATTTGTGTTGTTAAAAATTAAGTTACACGCTACTTTGCTAACGGTAAGTTTTCAGTTTCAAAAGTCGAACTTTGCATAACTATTGCAGAAATATTTTGATAAAAACATAAAAAATGATCATAGTGACGCTACTGTTTGCTGAATGTAAGTAACTTAAATTAATGGGAATATTTTTTCATTGTTTTCTGTTAACAGAATAATAATATCAAATGATATAGATAATAAAAACATTAGCAAGCTAAGCTAACTAACGGTTTTAAAGAATTGAGTACGGAAAGCATTATTTAAAAATTTATTTGTTTGTTAATCATATTTAACTTTTGTGCTGGTTGTAAAAATTGTCAACGATATGGTTGATGCTGTTAATGCAACAACTGCAACAAATACTATGGAGTCTCGTAGTCGCTATAGACAAAATCAGTTCGTTTCGTATCATATTTCATTATAATATATGAGTATGAAATTAAAACCAATGACTTTTTAAATAACCGCAATCTGAAACTGAACGTTACTGTTACAGCCCGAGTGCGTTCCTCAACTCTGCATTATTTTCAGTAAATATTGGTTACTTTAAAATTGAACAAGAATACTTACTTCAACACGCTTCAGGCCCGGAAAACTACTCGCCACCATTTTGTTACTTACACTCCGATTAAGAAACTGTAAGCAGATCCAAGGGGCGATAGTTTATTCAGTGCATACCATAGCTGATGTCCGATGGTCGTAATACGCATTTCTGGACTATTCAGCTGATAAGTTTCATTGGGAATTTTTTTGGAGTTGGTAACACAGGCTCTTTAATATTTAGTAATTAAATCTAATACATATTAACATTCATATTATACGAAAAAAAAAATAAAAGAACGCATAAAATGTTTCGGGAATCCCTTTCTGTCATAATATGCCACTATAAATTTTTCATAGAAAAGTTTTTGTCTGAATGAACTAGCTGGGAAATTAACCCGTTTATAAGTTACTTCTTTTAATTTTGATTATTTACTAAAACTTCATAACTACACAACTGCCAGCCAGTACCCTTAAGGGTGTTGAAAAAAGTCATTTTGTACTTGTCCAATAGCTAAAAAAATTTTACGAATGAAATAAAATGTATTTTCCCGCTAATTTGTTATTATTATTTTTGATTTCATAGTAGGTCTACACGAGTAGGGTCTGTATCTAAGTCGAAACTGTATTGTTCTCTGCTTGCACAAATAGTTAAAATTCTCATCACAAAAATTTAATGATTTACACTAAACGTATCTGCACTGAACGCTCTAAGAATACATTGGTAATTTCATGAAGAAGTTTTGTGTTTTTTTAAAGTAGTCAAATTAATATATATATATATATATATATATATATATATATATATATATATATATAGGTCGTTCAGAATGAAGTTGAGCACTAATGATTTAACCGTTGTGAAAAAAATTACTAGCCGTCACTGCATATAATTCAACATTAAGTATAGTTCCTTTAGTGCTTGCATGTTTGGTAGCGAATTGTCGTTTATAGTTCCGTAGGCCTATATTTTCCTATTTAAATGCAATAATACTTAAATTAAATACAACTAAATTTGACATATTTGCATTTTATAGTAATAATCTATTTTAAGAATAAATTATATAGGCTCCTACCGACTGCACAGTTGATCTTAAACGCTCAAGCACTAAGTGACGTGTCCAGAGAGGTAAGACATTTCCCGTCGTTACCCGCTACGAGCGGAATGGTACGAATTGGCTGAAAATAGAAATTTAGCATGGTTTTTTTAGGTGCTCACTTTATCCTGAACCGCCTACAAAACGTATTGCGCAGCAGTAGGTTTCATTTATTGCATTTTGTACCACAACTGCAGATCTGTTTTACGGCCAGTGATTTGATGTTTTTAATTTTCGGGTCTCGCGGTTCTGCCAGCAAATTATAGACGTACGATGTCACAGTAACCTCATTCTGATTGACACAATGTGTGTCATTCAAACGAGCGACGCATTTTCACAAATACATTCCGCCAACAACAATGAAGCAGAGCTGTAGATGTGCATGTAAGGCACTGAAACATGTTGGTGTAGAATTCTTTTCACCAAGAATCTGTGACTTTGACATACTCTTACACGTGAACTATGAAATATACAATTTTTTAACTTGTGTATAATGAGATTCCTGTTTATTTAATGTTGAGGGGTAAATAGTCTAAAAATCGTATATGCAGGGTGTCTAAGGGCAGAGCATCACACCCCGAGATCAGACTTTTTTGAAAGCCGTAGTCAGGCCCTAGACACTGGATAGGAATAAACTCAGTGCTTATTTAATTTCCGATTCGTTATTGTTTCATTGTCCAGTACGGAACTGACAAACAATAATTAATTATTGCACGTATTGCGAGTAACTTATTGACCATTATGTTTTGAAAGTATTTTTCAGCGATAGTAAATTTAAATACAAGTATGTCTCAGTAACACACTTAAGTAAATCATTTACAAAAAAAACCTATTCATTTGTTGCTTTTAAAAATGCCGTTCGATTATTAAAAACTTGATTGCCGGCTCTTTAAAGCGATTAAAATTGATTTTCAACTTGCTGTAGCTGGAAAAAATACCAGTCGTAATCGCAAAACAAAATAATAGAGACCTGCGTTCAATTTGAACACACTCTTTCCATAAATAAAATAATAGGATCACCACTTAAAATCCCATTGAAAAACACTTTCTACACTAACACTGAACGCCAGTTACGCGTAGAGGCGAAGCGGTGCTAAACGAACGTATTGGGGTCGACTTATCGCTTTTCCCATATCTGTGTTTCAAGCGAAATAATATGCTAAGGTCTGAATAACTTTTAAGATGCTGCGTCAATTCTTTTGCTTGTAATATTCATTTTTGTTTAATAAATTAAGATGTGACGAATAACCGACAATACGTCATTATAGAAACATCACATTTGACTATTAGGTGCATATTATTGGATGAAATCGGTACTGGGAGTTATTTAGGGTTTATTATTTGGTGAGAAATAATTCTTAACTTAAAATTGAAATTAGCTTAATTCTTTCATATTTACGCTTTAATTTTTCGAATACAATGTACATAATTAAAGGTAAAGTAATCAGCTACGTTCCTATTGAAACATTTTTAGTTAAATCTTGCCAAATTATTAATCAGGAAGGAATTAATATAACTTCATCACACCAAGTGACACGGGCTCTTAAGAGGGCATGGTAGATAAATAAGCGCTGAAAACATCAATTGAGATCTACACTTTGTGAAAGTCAATATATAAAAACTGCAAAACAGCAATCCTTGATAATTATGTTTGCCAACTTTATGAGCGAACATTTATCCAGTATGATGCATTTGTGAAGGCCACGATACCCTATTGATGCTATTTTTGTAAGTTTATTTTTTTAAATCATGAAAGGGAGCAGATATCACAAAATCACTTCATAGGAATGTCGGGAACTGTTTGTGCTATGAAGCCGAATTTTTTCGGAACATAAGTTTCTATAATTTTGGCTAATTATCGACTTAATGAAATTCTACTAAAGTCAATAATTATCAAAAATTACAAAAATCCATGTTTGGCAAATATTAGGCTGCATACTAAAATAGCATAAATACGGACCCGTGGTCTAAAGCGTTATCTTTTTCCTAGCAATTAAATGTACTGTACATTATTTCGGCGTCAGATTGTTCTTTAGATATACGTTAAATCGAGAATATTTTTTGCTAAGAATGTTGGCAAAAACTATTGTCTGGGATTGCTGATTTTTTTTTCTTATTTTTGCAAATTGGCTTCGAGAAACCTACAGTTCTGAACTGATGCTTTTATCGCCGAATTATGTACCATACACTCTTAAGAGTGTTTAGGAAATGAAAAAATGCGAACTTGTATTCGGCATGCGGTATGCGGGGTAGTGTAGTGCGGGGTTGCGGCAGACAAGAAGGTAAGTACTAATGAAGGGGAAGGGGGGTGTACGGTCTTTGTGACGTTGTTGCACGGAGGGTTGTGGCGGAACCGGTTGTCCGCGCGCACGCGTATTTTGACGCCGCCGGGAAAGCTGCTGCCGGCCAAAAGGTGGACAAAGCTAACCCCCTCCCCTGCCCATACCATCACGCTCACACCTTCCCCCACACCCAGCCCTTAAAAACCGGTTCCTTTACACACATTTCTACGCAACATACCTGATTACACGCGCCGTTTTTTTTCTACCTCTTGATCGCCGCGTTGGGGACGAACGAGATGCGCTGGCGAAGTGTACGTAGTTTCCGGCCACACGCTGACCAGGTGGAAGGACTCGTTTGCCGTCCGGGTTGTTTTTTATATCACAGTGCGAGAGTGAAGAACAAATCCATCTTGCTGGTACCTGAGGAAAACGCCGTTGTCTCGAATGACCACATGTCCTGGCCGCAGAGCGGTGCGCACAGCGACTGCCGACAGAAGAATGTGGCCGCCTGCGTGGTAGTATTTTGCACGTTCGCGTCTTAGAAGTTTGGAAGCGGTAAGGACGACACAACACGCGCATTATGCCTCCACCTAGCCTCTAAGCGCAAGTCACTGGTCTTCTCGTCGAAAATTCGCCTTTACAGCCTCGCTCTTTAGTTTTACAGTGGTTTCGAAAATATTTCTTTTAACGTAAATTAAAACATATACCAAAAATTCATTCGTACAGTTTTAACACTTATAGCCTATATCACCGCTTGCATCTGAATTTTCGTGTTACAATACAGCAAACGGTTTTTTAGATTTTTGCCCCTGAAATATGACATATTTTGTTGTCAAAATAAGCTAAAATGAAGCAATATTTTCTTTACTAGCAAACGGTACATTATTTAAGAAAAAAATTCTCTGCAAAATTGTGTATCGTATGACTGTACACAGTCTCAAATTTTTTCCAAGTATTTGGTTTAAAAATATTTAAATTATTTGCAATTTGTAAGTCAGTGTAAGAGAATTCTTGGCTTGGAAGATAACCTAAAATTCTTTGCCATGAATCAGCATGACAAATTAATGAAAGATTCCGTTATTATTTACGTCAAGCAGTTTACCACGAACATATCCTACGCTATGTCGAAGAAAAAATTTTGACGACACAATTAGAATAAAGGTTATGGCTCAAAAACTGAAAATACAATAAACTTGTCTAACACTCCTCATACGAGTGCGCGGCATATATTCAGCGCTAAAAGTATCAGTTCAGAACTGTAGGTTCCTCGAAGCCAATTTGCAAAAATCGTAAAACAGCAATCCCAGGCAATAGATTTTGCCAACTTTCTGAGAAAAAATCTTTTTCGATTAACGTATATCTGAAGAACAATATCTGACGCCGAATTCGGGAACATTTAATTGCGGTGCGAGAGATTACGATTAATAAACGCATCATTCCGTGTAAATGTTTGCTCATAAAGTTGGCTAACATTGTTATCAAATATTACATTTTTGTAGTTTTTCTATACTGATTTTCAAAAAGTGTAGATCTTAATTGTAGAATTCAGCGCTTATTTATCTACCACGCCCTCTTAAGGGAGTTCAAGTGCGATAAAATCATAATTTTATATTTTTATGAAATAATGTCAGTTTTGTTGACGATACTTGTGACTACAGTTTCATCTTGCATAACAATTTTAGTTCTCATAGTTTTCTCATAATTGGGCGTCAAAGTCAAAATTTGCATGTTTTGCTGCCATGAAAATAGTGAATACCAATAGACTTGCGTAAGTGAAATAATTCACGGTGAAATAACATGTCGTGGGCTATGTACTAAAGAAAGTATTGAGAAAATATAGCATTAACTACTTTTATATTTTAAATAATGTAGAATTTGCAATTTTTTCTGCACTGTATGATTTGCGGATAGAAACCAAAGACACTGGGAGTTAAAAACATTCAAACACTGACAATGAAGCAGATCTGCAAGTGTGCACGTTAAGGCGTTGAAACTAATTGCTGCAAAATACTTCTTGCGAAAATTCCGTGTCCCTAGAAATTAATACCGACCGAAAAAACTCACAGGGTCACTGACACGTAGACTAACCTCCAAGATTATCTATTAACTGATGCATAAACAGCTGCTCACGGGCTGCTTGCTGACACAGTAATACTACGTAATTAGGACCATGAACTTTACGCGCCAATAATCATGACACAAGAGCTGCAGATGTCCACGTAACGCACTGAAACAAGCAAGGGCTAAAATCTTCATGCGAAAATCTCATGACTCTATATAATTGAAAATGAAGTAAATGTATACTTTATTGTTGGCTGAATGCCTTCCATTGAGTGTCAAATAAGTCAAGACCCAATTGCGAAAATAACACAAATTTACAGTTATTTGAATCCCAGCTTGTGTCTAAAAGACAGCGCAAATATATTAGGTCTCTAGTAATTGGAGATTTGCAATATACGTCTTTTCTTTAGGGTAAAATCGGAAATTTAAACAAATGTTAAGTTCATGTCCAATTCTTTGACTTTTGACTTATCTGACACCTACTCGGGTTGAGCCAGTAATAAATAAGAAGCTAAATGATAGCCCACTCATGCTATATCACCATGTTAGTGAGCAGCCAATGAACAGCTGCTGTCTGCTTGAATACACATACATTCTTGGAACTGCTACCCTGCAGGTCAGAGAAGACGCGCATTTATCAGGTCTATAATAGTAATTTAGGTGGTTCGCGAAAAAGCTAGTACTTTTAAAGACCGCCTTGTCTACAGTAATGAAAAAATTATTATTATTTATTGCGGCCTTAGACGTTAACTCGTGAGTCGTTATAATATACAGATTCTTGTCAAACTGCGTGTCAATATTTTGGGGGATTAATCCTCACATGTAGAGAAACAAAAAAAGTTGTAAGGACATAGGTCCGAAAACACAATATACAGTTCGTAATACAGGATGTATGGTCCGTAGCGCGGGCTGCTGGATCATGATGCTGAGGAATGTCATTGCAGCTTTCATGTAAACTGTACACTACTCTGCTATGTCACTAACCCATGAACAGTACGGATAACTGTGAAAACAGCAGCCAACGCAATGAATCGTTCGACATGTATGCGAACTGAAGTCCTGAAACTGTGCGTTTTCGTATTTGTTTCAATATAACATTTTTCGTTCCTCTACGTGTGAGGATTGGTTTTCCGAAACATTGAAATGCAATTTGACAGCTTTCTGTATACACTTAGATTTTTACTTAGGGTGATTTGTTTACTATTAATTATCCGAAAGGAAAAAGTAACTATGGTTCATCTGGAAGTGACTTACCTAGAAGTGACGAGCTTTTTACGGTACAGCCTGCTTGGCAGATATGCTCCGTAAGGCATCGTCGTGTGTCGGTCAAGTATATGCGGCACAGCGGGACTAATGCCTTTGTTGCACTAGCGGGTACAAGAAGCAGAGGTACGTACCAAGAGGGTAGCCGGTGACCCCAACAGTAGCGGCCGGTGAGATATGGTAAAGGGGGACTGACTGGTTTGACCACTTTCCCACACGTTCGCCGCGTCCCTTCTGTCCAAACCCGACCCTCCCCAGATCCCTTTTGTTTAAAACGTCTTCCTTTCAGCTTGACCCGTAAATACCGCTCGCTCGCACGAATTAAAAAAAATAATAATTGCCCCGTCCACTGGACTACGTCACAGCGCGGCCGTTATATTACGTAACGGGTAACGCTATGATCTTAACACCGCTTATTCTCAATGGTAAATGACGAGGAAACTGTCGTATTTCGAGAACTGCTATGCTCGCGTTGTCGTTTTAGCACAATCTACGAGTGAAAAATAAAATCTTTTTAGTACCTGAGAAAAATTCAGTTCTGTCTAACGAATAAACTATGTTTGAGGAAGTTAACAGAAAATTTTAACTGTTTAACCATTTTTATGTTTGTTCTGGATGTGGATTGTTTCGTAGACAAACGTTTTGGCTAATTTTTTTTACAGTAACGAAAATATTTTCGCTTTCATAGGTTTTGTATAGTGGCATGCCGAACTCCAAATTTGTATAAAACAGTTTTATACCGGAAAGGAAAACCAAACGATTTACCGAATCGACAACGCGCCAAGATATTGTCTACATGAAACCGTACCGATTATAATTGTAGTAAAACATACTCAATTCTAAATAAAAAGTTACATATATTCCGAATTTTCTTAAAAACAAATAATATATTAAATGTGATATTTTATACATATTTTGGCGTAGACCGTGACGCTGTCCTTTAGCGCCAATTACTTCGTTTCGGTAAGTAAGTTTGTTTTATTTTCTAGCATAAAATTGTTTAATGAAAATTGGGATTTTGACATGCCATTTGAAAATTGGCTTCAAGAAACATACAGTTATAGATTAATGCCTTTAGCGTTGAATTATGTACCACGCCCTAAAGGTGTTCAAGTGCGATAAAATCATAATTTTATATTTTTATGAAATATCGTTAGTTTTCTCTTACAAAACAATTTTAACTCTTATAGTTTTCTTATAACGGTGCGTCAAAATTTGATTGCTACGCTGCCACGCAAATGGTGTAAACTAATCAACCTACAATAACACATTTAAAAATCCACAATGCCGTATTTTGGATTTTTTAAAATCACAATACAGATAAAATTTACAAAAATTCAATTTTTTTTTAAATATAAAAATAGTTCGCGGAATGTTTCTCAATATTTTATTATGTAACCCATGGCTAGAGCCCACGATTTTTGGTGAAAAGAATTCTGCAACAATTTGTTTCGATGCCTCATGTGCACATATGCAGGTGTGCTTCATGGTCAGCGATTGGCTGTTGTAAATTCTCAGCGTCTCGGGGTTTTACCCGCAAATCATAGACGTGTGGTGTCGCAGTAACCTTGTCCCTGCTGGCACTAGTCAAATGAGCCACGCCTACATTCTGCCAATACTCAAGAAGCAGAGCTGCATTTTGTGCACACAAGGTATTGAAACAAATTGTAGCAGAACTCTTTTCACCAAAAATCGTGGGCTCTACCCATGGCATGTTATTTCACTGTGAATTATTTCACTTACATAAGACAACTGGTTTTCATCCATTTGTATGGCAGTAGAACATGCAAATGTTGACTTTGACGCACCTTCATGAGAGACCTATACCACCTAAAATTGTTTTGTAAGAGAGAGTTGCACTACAAAACTAACACTATTTCAAATAAATATAAAATGTTGATTTTGTCGCTATTAAACACCCTTAAAGGCGCTGCTCACCTGACAGCCGTGGCGCGAGCAAGAACAAGCATTTACCTTTGTTCAGTTATATTCGGCGGTGATTTGAAATTATTAGGGCCCGGTAGTTTTCGCGAAAAGATTTTTGCCCCACTTTGTTTCAGTGTCTTACGTGCACACCTGCAGTTCAACTTCATGGCTATTGACAGAGTGTTTTTGTGCAGAGTCGTTATTCATTTGACTGTGCCAATCAGTACGCGGATAACTGTCACACATCACGTCTGTGATTTGCGGGTTTAACCTCCACACGCTGGGTGTTACGGCATCCAATCACTGGCCACATAGCAGAGATGCAGGTGCGCACGTAAGGCACTGGAACAAAGTGCTGCAAAATTCTTTTCGCGAAAATTACCGGGCTCTAGAAATTATTAACGAAAACGCTTTCTGAGAAAAAAAAAAAACACATTTTTCTGTATTCAGAAGAGAATCTTGCTACAAGACTAAAAACATAGGAACAATAATTACGAGATATATTGAGGTGTTTTTTCATAGTAAAACTACTTATTAGTTCGTAGCTTTCCGGGTACTTAAAAACGCACTTAAAGATCCTAAACAATGTATGCATCGGATAACGATTAAAATATCAGTGGCGTCAATTATGATTGTTCTACAGTTACTGAACCACGCCGAAATGCATATCCTTGCCGTTGCTCGCGCCACGGCTCTAGGGTAGGCAGCCCACTTAAACGCTACTACATATACGATCGTGGTAAAATAATGAGCACTTTCATTGAACGTCTTGTCAAGAACAAAGAAAAAAATATTTCATGGAAAATTTGCTTTTTGGTGCACGCGAAATCGTTCGCGTGGTTTTCAATTTCTTGTCTCTTTGAGTCGTGAAAAAGTTCAGTCCGAGTACTCAAAATTATCATAAGTGACTCGTACAATAATGTATTTTTGTATTCAATACCTTTTAAATGATTTAATTCTTCAAAAAAAATTAAACATTAAATTACATAAAAGTGATTGATAGAAATGTACCGGCACTTCTTATTTCATATAAGTATTAATATTTACACTGATAATAACACTAAAAGTTATAAATTAAGTAAATTTTTTTCTTTTAATTTTCTGAAAAAATTTTTGCAAATTCCAAATAGAGCAAAAGGATAGTAAAGGACATTTATGGCAGCTATATAAATATTCTAAAAAATTTAATTTTTCACTTATTATTTTGGGTGTCCCGTTCTGCCCCTGCCCTGTTTTGCCGTATGTACGAATGTATGTATATATGTATGTATGTACGTACGTATGTACGTACGTATGTATGTACGTATGTATGTGTGTACGTATGTACGTATGCATGCATATATGTATGTAGGCCTATATATGTATGTATGTATGTATGTGTGTACGTATGTATGTATGCATGCATATATGTATGTAGGCCTATATATGTATGTATGTATGTATGTGTGTGTACGTATGTATGTATGCATGCATATATGTATGTAGGCCTATATATGCATGTATGTATGTATGTATGTATGTATGTATGTATGTATGTATGTATGTTTGCACGTATGTATGAATGTTTGCCAGAAACTTCACGTGCGCACGCAAAACAACTCACCAACATTTTAGACTAGCCTACAGTACAGCGAAAATGCGAATTTTTTTTATTCTTTTCCGATATCAAATCGAAAATGGCAATATTATACAGTATCTTATAACGAGGTATATGCAAAGTTCGCGTTATTTAAGCAGGCTAGATTCCTAACGGCTGTAGGTTCGTCCAGTGTCACTCGTTGGCAGACAGCCGCGAATAATGCTTCTGTCCAGTAATGAAAACTTCTAAGTAGACTGACTAATCGACTACAGACTAAAGACTTCAATACGTGAACTAAATTTGCGAGTTCAATGACCTGCATACTAGATTCTAATGTCCTATGCATACTCAAGCCCCGTCTATTCGTTCACTGTCTGCTGTCTGAATGAGTAGCAGGTAATGTACAAATGGTAAGGCTTCAGTATACACAGGATAATGGATTCTAGCATGTTGGTCGCTGACCTCACGAAATATTCCTAGCCCTACGTATCACGTAGATACTTGTGGCCATCGTAACCACCGATTGCGTTCTTATATGTTCGGAGCATTGAAGCCTAGTCTGTCGCCAAATAACAACGCGAATTTCGCATGTACCAACTTACAGTTTTTAATCCACTATCCTTTGCATACTGAAACCCTGACCGACTATTCGTCCATTGGCTGCTACTCCAGACAATGTAAGAACAGACTGGGCGTGAGTGAGCACAAGACAGTGGATTCTAACATGAATGTCAGTGAAATCACGAATTTTTTCTTTCACTACTTAAAACCATGGCTACGAATTTTTCGAGAAAATAATCTTGCCCAGTTTGTTTCGTTGTTTCACGTGCACATCTGCATACATGCTTCGTGGTTACTGGCAGTGTGTCTTTGTGTAGAGGGCGAAACTTATTTGACTGTGCCAATCAGAATACCATTACTGCGACACTACACGTCTGTTATTGCTTGTGAAATCCACAAGACGCTGAGAGGTAAAAATATCTAATCACTGACCTTGAAGCAGATCCGCAGATGTGCACGTAAGATATTGAAATATGATGTTGCAAAAAATATTCTCACAAAAATTTAGGATCTCTGCGTGTGGATAACTCTATGCTCTACAGGAAATGTTTTGCCACGCATATTGATTAATTTTTGTTAGACGAGGGGGTTTATATCACACGAAAATTTAAGTAATTTTGTGATGAAAACTTTCTAGGTTTCATAGTGTTTGTACAATGGCATGTCAAAGCCAAAATGTGCATAAAACGGGTTTATATGAGAAGAGAACACCAACTGACTTATATAGGCCTAAACATGATAATAATAATGATCACTGAAGAACAATGTCGCATGCTACGTCAAGACATTTATAGAAACACCGCAATAAAATGTTACGTAATATCTTATTTTAAACTCAGAAACTTTAAAAAATAATCAACGCGGTTTATTATACATGTCTGGATATAACCCGTGACATTGTTCTTCAGCGTGAATGATTTCATTTCTGTAAGTCAGTTCGATTTCGCTTCCTGTTTAAAACCGATTAATGCAAATTTTGACTTTGACATGCAATTGTACAAAAATTACGAAGGCTAGAAATATTTTAAAAATTATTAAAACAAAAATTAGTAGGGAGAGCGCCCATTCCCCGTTAGCACTTAAATATTTTTCAACTCCACGTCGAGTAGGGACAAGCAAGTGGCGTTCAGCGAGGGCAGAAGTGGGAGAAATGGCTGTTTTACACGGAGCCCACAGGTCGATGAGAGAGGCCAGCCAGCTGGAGTATTGGGCAGACTGCAGAGAATGGGGAAGAGTTGTTGGCCGGCTGAGTGGGCAGGGGGAGGGGGGCATGACTGACCCGCCAAACAGGCCAGACGAGTCCAGTCTAGGACAATACCGGGGACAATACGGAACGGGTAGTTGTTCGGCCTGCGATGAAAAGGGACGAGGGCTCTACCCTAGCCGCATCACTGTCTACACTATACCTACACCAACAACGATAATTAACAGCGAGTGTTTCACTTCTGGCCGAATATCAGCACCTATCACGCCCTCAAGAGTACGTGTAGATAAATAAACGCTGAAAACATCAATTGATTTCTACGCGTTTTCGAAGCCAATATGGATAAAATACTCAGTGACAATCCTAGATAATCGTATTTGCCAACTTTATGAGTAAATATTTATCCAGCGTTAGTAGGGAAAGGAATAATTCGCTAGTTCAATGACTGACGTGTTAGAATCCACTGTACTATGCATACTCGAGCCCGTCCATTCGTTCATTGTCTACTCTTCCAATGAGTAGCAGTTAATGGAGAAATGGTCGAGGCTTGTGTATAAATAGGACCACGGATTCTAACACGCATGACGTTGAACTCGCGAAATATTCCTTTCCCTAAGAATTACTAATACGCGTGATCTCTTGCGCCGCAGTTAAATGCGCGAGGTTCCAGCGTCAGAGACTGTGCCTCAGAAGTTCGCAACACTGGAATCAATTTTGTTTAAAACTTTGGCTAAATTTATTGTCCAGGATTACTATTGTTTAATTTTTCGTAAACTGGCTTCGAGAAACCTACAGTTACAGATTAATGCTTTAAGCGTTGAATTATGTACCACGCCGTCTTAAATTGCGTTGCAGTGTGTTCGTAGGTATGTTTTTTTTTTTTTTTTTTAACAAAACTGTTCCACGTGTATCCATTGTGTCAATGTACGAAAAGAAAATACGCTTCAAGCGAAGACGGAAAGGTAGTTTTAAAGCACCATGTCAATTATAAGATTACTTTCGGTGCCCTTCGAAATGTCTAAATAGTTATTTCAACCTGTTTCATCTGAAAAACTACTCATGGTCGTGCGAAACTACTGTAGAAACATACAGAAGACTTTGCTTGAAACTTTTCACCAGTAATAAGATTGGGTCACCACTGAAAGTGTCAGTCGGGAGAGGGATCTTTGTTGTCACTGCACTTCGTTTCATTATCTTGCGATAGAGGCGATACCGCGCCAAATGAGCCAGCCAACATCGCCCTTGGCGCCGCGCCTCACACTAACACACGGCCAGTTAGGCGGGCGTCTTAAATTCTCATCGTACATGAGTGATATCTGCTTAGGAATTGCAATCAAAGAACGTTAAATGCGTGTAAACCCCATATATAGGGACTGGGAAATTTCGTGAATTCAATTACCTGTAGGCTAGAATCCATTGTAGTATGCATACTCAAGCCACGAATACTCGTCAACTAGCTGCTAAACAGTGGAACAGCAGACGACGAACAAATAAACGGGGCTTGAGTATGTGATGGCGTATCGGGGAAAAGTTTTGTGTCGGTATAGTCTTGAAAACACTGCAGTTTATTGCAAGCGTGTATGAATGGGAGATATACGTCTGACCAATTATACGCAACAAATATTACAACAGCGGGACACTTATTGGCTCAGTGAAATATGGCCAGCTCCACGTATAAGAGAACGACAGTAATAACTAATCGAAACATGTGTTGAAATCGAGCAAACTGTCAAATTTTCCTGCGATTAAGCATCGTCTCTAACCATCATCGCTACCAGTCACAAGGAACTACAGTATTTTCAAGAGTATGTTGGTAAAAAAAATTTCGCGATATACCATAATTTGTAACCATTGTCTCTAGTCATAGCCGCGGAAAATGGTAAAAATTGGTGTGTTTTTGCGGTCAATTTTTAGTATGTATGTAATTCTTGCCGTAAGGTCTGTTGGTTTGTATGATGCACATTTATGTTTAATATTACGTCATCAAATGATAGGGTAACCACTGAAAGTCTCATACAGGCGCGTAGTCGGCGAGACGAGTGCACGCCAGTTCAGGGTATTGCACGTAGAGGTTAGGAAGAGACGTCATACGCGTGCCGTCTCGTCCTTACTGCGTCCGAACTTCCAGGCCTCGAACGCGCCAAACATGTTCATTTAGACGGGCCTTCTCAAGCCTGTTACACACGGGCTTCTTTCTTGTACAAGGAAGCGAACACCTTCTTGTTCACCTCGACTTATAGCAAACTTGTATCGAGTGAATGACATTTGAGCAATTTTACTGGCTAGCATACACGTCATTTAACACTAGTTAGTGCAGGAAAGTGAGATTTTTTTTCGTTATTATTCTTGTGCAAGTTTAACACAAAAACAAAGTTTTATTCAAATACAACTGTTTTTTAACAAAATAACTCACAAAGACCAGTTATTTTGAAAAAAGTTTCTAGTTGTACAGAAAAAGCTATTAAATACATATTACAGGATTTTTCATCATGTCTCTTAAACCAGAATATTATCTGCTACCAACAATCAGTGGCGGCTCGTGGGTTGTTGCCAGGTAGGGCTGCAGTTCCCAAGAGCTGTACAGGTTTGTGCGCTGGTTGACTCTACAGCCACTGACACGCTGTGTGCAGGTGCGCCTTACTACTGAGTGGTCACAAAACATATAGTAACCGGCATATATTTGACGGTCGTTGTTCTACGGCGCGTTCGTCAAGAGTGTACAGTTCCGACTATCTGCAGCCCCACCTGGCAACAACTCACGAGCCGCCACTGCAATAATATTTCCATTATTACATTTCGTTATTTATTTTTGGTGCATATACGATAAGTATTGCACAAATTACCCCCCAATACGACAAATGCGTCTTTTAAACCTGCATTGAGTATTTTTTTGTTGTACACCTTCTTGTTCAAGAAAGTTGGCAGTGTGAAAGAAACAATAAATGATGTAGAATGCACTTTCTTGTACACATTTGAGGCTTACTTTCATGTACAAGAAAGTGTCACGAGTGTAGTAGGCGTAAAACATGTGTGTAGAACACATAGGTACATGAGACCCGACTGTTGTATTTAACGAATTTATTTGCACATGCACTGAAACTGTACAAAAACTAACTGTAAAAATACGAACATGTTTCATTACTACTTAATACTGACCTTGAAATGCACATACAATTTTCTAATTAACACTTTCACGATAACAGTTGTTTATGGACAAATACACGTTTTCTCTAAACATTGATGTGGGAAGTTTTAGCTAAGAACACTGTATCTCTATAATTGGAATTTTTGCAATAGAAATGTTTTAAGCACCATGCGTTTATGCGCCTGACTACAGGGCAGTCTTCAGTAACTGGGAGACAAGCAACCAGCAATAAAGAAAGTTGAGTTTATGAACATAGGTCATATTAAGCTGACATTGTTTGTGGGTTCTGGCGTTCAAACCAAGAATTGTTTCGATACGGCACGAGAAAGGACTGATTTAACTCAATTATCGCTACCGGTGAACTCATACAAGATCCCTGATAACATATTTTAGGTGTGAATAAACAAATAAAGTAGGTATCGTGTGATTATATTTTGTTGATGAACTCAGGTTCAGAAACACTCTGGGTGCGCTTTACAACCTTCGAAAGTGAACGAGTGACGTCTGGTGTCACACGTCCTGTAGATTATACTACGTACAGTAAATACAACACAGTCGTTAACGTGTTACAATAAACCCACGTTAAAAATTATATTTTACCATTTTGCTCAATTAATTAATTATAATATTAAATACTAGAAAAATAAATACCTATTTTCTCAGAACTGACAATAATGACGGTAATTGTGTAGTAAAAATGCATGTATAAAACGAGTCCTTTTTTTAAGTAAAATAAAAATGTATTGTGATTTTTATATGTGTAGTACAATTTTGTTTCAATTAAAGTAATGCACTTCGCTGCATAACGTCACATAGGTTGCTTGCGATATCGAAGTATATTAGGGAGTTCGAAGAAATATTTTCTATTGAATCAACTACTAATTACTAAAACAGTAACTAAATAATTGTTAATACATTCATTTCTTAGCGCACACTCACAAAATGTTTTATTCTACCATAAAAATCAATACATATTTTTCGAACGTTTGCCTTTCTTACAACTTTAGTGCAAAATTATTTCATCACTTAATTTTATGACGATTGTAAGCATAATTAACAGTAGCAATTTAAACAAGGCCTTTTTGTATTAGTTATTATATGCAAGGTAGTGTCGATTTCTTGTTTACTGTATTGTAGATAAATTAGTAGGGCCGCATTTTATGGCGAAAAGATTTTTGCAACATTTTGTTCCGATGCGTCATGTGCACACCTGCAACTCTGTTACATCGTCTATGGTTGGATGATTTTACTCTCACTTGCCTTGGCAAATTATAGACGTACAGACTCTAAATAATCTTATTCTGATTGGTGCAGTCAAATGAGAAACGTGTCTGAACAAAGACACGCTGCCAATAACCTTGAAACAGAACTGCCGATGTGCACGTGAGTCAATGAAACAAAGTGGGGCAAAAATCTTTTCGCGACAAAATCGTGGCCCTATAAATTAGGAACAAAGATTGCTTATGTTATACAATTAATGAAATACCTGCAGCGAAATTACAATATTCTCTTTAAATGAATAACTAAGTGGGCAACTAATCAAAGAACCATATTTCAGATATCTGTTCCGATACATTTCAATCTATCACTTTGGCATCACTTAACTTGATAATATTGCACTCATAAAATACAGTCTACACGCGTTGCTATTTAATTTGGCACGTCTAAGCCTTGCGAAAATTCCGTGTGTTAAGTAACACTGTACGATATTTAGTGTTTCGCTATAAGTAGGTCTATATGGGAATAGGCCTTCTGCCTTACCTTGTTAGTGTTCCTTAATTTAGTGAAAAATGTTGGCTCACGCCAGCAAAATTCTCATACGGGGCTCAGTAATTTGATTTTCCGAAATAGAAAAACTACCGAGAGATGTATAGTACAGTTAACGCGCATGGCATACGTTGTTCGAAGTACTGTACCCATTTGACTAAACTTGCAATTTTTATAATTATTACACCATGCACTATGAAACACTCCAGCCAAATATCCTGCCACAAAGTACTTTTCTCAATCAGGATATACAGAATTTACCAATAACGAAGTCCATATTTTAACAGACACAGAAGTAAAAAGGTTCACGGAATAGTGCTCCAGTCAAATGGGTACTACCATTGCCAAGGAATAGGTATGGTAAAAATGTTTCCCATACGTCAAAAGTAGCTCTCCTATTCTTTAATAAGAAAGTCAAACGTATACTAATGTTACTCGACTAGTATAGTAACAAAGCTCAAAAGTTGCTGGGGCTGCGGTGGCCGAGGGATCAGTCCTCCCGCCTCACACCAAGGCGATCCGGGTTCGATTCTCGGCGGGATCGGTCCCCGGATTTTCACATATGGGAATCGTGCCGGACGATGCCACTGGTCAGCGGGTTTTCTCAGGGATCTCCCGTTTCCCCCGCCCTTTCATTCCTGCGCTGCTCCATACTCACCTCAAATTACCCCTTACCAGCGCTAAAGACCTCGGTGTTAAGTGCTGACTAAAATCTCTCACTCACTCACTCAACAGTTGCTCTATTTACAAACTGAAGTAATACAAGTGTCCCATAACGTGTAGCGGCATAAAATCTTCCCATACTGTAGAGAAAGTTTTTTTTACAGTGAAATACAAATGTAACATTCTTTGTTTAAATTTGCCTAAGTGAAGTAATAATGTCATATAAAGTTTCCACAGTAATAATAATTAACTTACTATAAACGTAAGTTGAAATGTCTGTCTTCTCTTTTATAATTTAGGGAAATAAATATAATTTCACTTTTCAATATTCACAATACAAAATACGTCATTAACGTACCGGGCTTATACATGATCATAATTAAAAAATTCTCGAAAATAATTGCTCTCCGGTCATGCGATTTTCTCTGTTAACAACAAAAGTGAAAGTGGTATTCGTTACGTGCACAGTGTATGTTAGGCTGTGGAGTGTACCACTAACGCAGGACATCCGATTACGTCTATAGAATAAAACATATTCCTTTTTTTTTTTTTTCAATTAATCTGGTAGCAAAGTTACTTATATTTGTAAAACTAGAAAATTTTAACTTGGTCGATGCGTTTATTTGTACAGAATTGTACACAAGAATGGACGGATGCAATTCTCAAAACTAAACTTTAAAAAATCTTGGTTCACTTCACTACTGTTTCATTTCTTGTGATTTGACATTTAGGCCTACTTGCTGCTCTTATCTTTTAAACATGCACTTAAATTCATTAGTACTGCTACTTAGAGCATTTGTAACACACCAAACAATAAAATAGTTTTTTCAAATAGTCTGAAACGCGTTCCTCGTTATTAAATTTGAGAAAATAAGTAGGAAAACATGACACACTTCAGAATCAAATAATACATCATTTCTCCAGATATAGGTATATCAAGAATTCATAATTTTAATTTTAAATGTCAAATGACTTAACGGAAGTTTAAAAACTGTCATCTTATTGGTTCGTATTTTTAGTCGAAGAATTCGAAACGTTTGATTATTCGCAAAATTGCCAAAAACACTACTCTAGTAATAAGTAAGCAAAATAACTAGGAAAATGAGCATACGCTTGCTTACAGACAGGACAAGCCTACATTCCTGCTGAAAGTGAACTAAATTTTAAATCAACCTATGTTTGAGATCCCATAAGTCGTATACGTGTTGATTCCAATTACATTAGCTGCATTAATATGACGTAACAATTTTAGGATTAAATACTGATATTTATAAGCAAAATTGATTACGCAAGTAAATAGAGTATTTTAATAAATGCTACAGTAAACAACTGCCTTAAAAATGACGATTAGGATACGTTTAGGAAAATAGTTTTGGTAAATATCAAGTTTGGCTACTCGTCGTGTACTGGCCAAACTATTGATTTTAGACATAAGGTTTACTGATGAAAAATGTTTCTAGTGACGTTCTAAGTAGTCCTACGTAAAAACATTTTTCAAGTTAGGTTTTTTTGGGTTAGTTTCGGTTAGATTGTTAGGTTTGTTTACGTGCTAAATAAGAATCAAACTAATCACACACACACACACACACACACACACACACACATATATATATATATATCCTAAATCCTTAAAGTTTTCTGTGTCGTACACACTGGATAACTTCGAAAGAATACGGAATATTAACTTTCTTTCTTCGATTTTAAAAAGAGTGTTTTGCAACCCTATCATGCTGAGTGCGTTTTACATTATATTGATTACGCAGTGTTTTCAAGCACTTCAAAATTGTCTGTTAGTCTTTTTTCGAGAAAATTTGTCGTGTACTGGAAATTGTGATATGAAATGGCCGTTCAAACTGTTCAGTAAAAATGAAACATGCAAATTTTTAGATTAAAGAACACCAAGCAAGAAAAGAAAGAAGAAGAAAGGAGCAAGAAAAGCAGGACGAGAAAGCGTAGATTCAAAGAAGGAATTTATTTTTAAGACATAAAATGCAAAACAGCTCCAGGAAAAGAAAATGAAGAAAGTTGAAAGGCGATAGAGTTGGCGGGAATGTGAAAGAAGTAGGGGCGAGCCTTAGTGCCTGGTTGTTAGGGGAAGGAGGCAGGGCGAGAGAAATTTCGTATTCTGGTGGTGCTTGATGGGTAGGGGGTGGACTGCGGGGGTGGCGGAGGGTATTTCTTATTTTCTAAGGGCAGGGAAATTAGCAATAAGCTCTTGGGGATGCGTCCGATGAAAAAGGGAGAGAAAAATTGTAGCGCGTCAGAGGAAGCTATGGCAACGAACAAGAACTCTTCTTCTTCCTGCGTGACTGATTCGATACAAGTAGGCAATTCTTCGTCGGCACATGCTACACAGAGTAGGAAATTAACTGCAAGATAATATATGTAAATACAGGCCTACCTGGATAAATATATTTCATACGAATGACATGAACGTTTTAGTCCCTAATGTTTACAAGTCTTCATCAGTTACATATATAAAAGAAGAATAATATAGCAAATTGGAGAAAAACATCTCACGCATTAAATAAAAACTAAATTTATTATTGTTTTAACTATCTAGTACAACAAATAATATAAATATATTTATTTTGACACATATTGATACTATTGAACAGGTGTTGCAGTTCTGCTGCAAAAATACTGTACAGTGTATATAAAGTTAAGTAATTCGTAAATAAACGTATTTAATATAGTTTAGAAACTTCGTTGCTATTATCAGCACTTTTTGGGGTTCTTACTCCAGTGTACACGTTGTAGGCATATCCTCCATGACAAAGTTGTTCCAAAGACTTTTAACTGTGAGATTCTGCAATTCAATCAGCACGCATTGTAGCTCTTACAAGTTACCCGAAAACACTGTAAAATAAGTCTGAAGTTTCGTAACCAAAATATTTAAAGATACTAATGAACACTTGATCTGATGTAATACCAATAATCTATACAAATATTTGTAACCAGATTTTAGCTACGCGTTAACGGAAATTATTCCTTAAAATATGTGTTGGATAAAAACAATGCATTTATGGATGGCAGTAATGTAGCGGACACGTTTTAAGTGAGAAGGACTTAAAAGGTTGTCGAAAGCGAGATAATTAGAGACAGGATGGCGGGATAAGAAATTAAAAAATAAAATTGAAAGGACATGGCCAGAATTAGCTTTTAATGTACTTTTAGAAACTATGGAAAATCGAAACCAGGTGTGCCGCATTGGGATTAGAACCCGAATGCGAGCCCAGTATTTTCGATTGATTCGCCTCATTCGATTAATCGAATTGGAACGATTTTGTGTTCGACCTTGTCTGAATACACTGAGGTTTTCCAGTGGATTCACATTATCTACCCAAGCCGATGGTGTAATATTAACACAATGTAAAACGTTCTTCTTCCTGAAACAAATAAACGCCAACCTATAATACGCCTAGTGTTGTTGTCCAACAAGTAAAATCACATCGATTAACTTGCAGCTGATCGTTATTGCGTATCGAAGGCGACAGCTGAAATGCTTGGTAGTGATTTAAGTAGTTGCTGAGATATTACCGCGGTAATCTGGGGCGATACTGAACTCAGTAAATATTGCAGCTTCTGATGAACCTAAAAGACGATAAAGTGTTCCTAAAGCTGATATTATTTTGTTCATGTCGAATGACTCAGTTCATCATGGAATTACTTGGAAACCTTTGCCGTGTTCATCCGACCGTTCGCAGGTAATCCTAACCAGATAGCATGTCACATTGTCCTATGCAACGTTCTTAGCCTCAAGGAAAACAGTTATCATACATGAGTATACATGATTACCAGGGTAATAATTATAACTAAGCAAACCGATTGTTGTTAACATTTCAGAGATGTAAATGAACTCAAGAAATGCCACGTAAACATCCTTCTGTTCATTATGCTGATGCTATCAGTTGGTGTTCTTCCTAAAAGTATTGTACAGTGTTTCTTTTCAGAGGTTTCCCTTCAGACACGCCTTTGTTAATCCAAACTACATAGCATAATTGATTGCTCTAAGAAGGCAAACATTTGCCAACCAGAGGTAGTCTTATATCAGCATTATCACGTGCTGTGAAGCTATTTCCTGTGACGAATTCTTATCGCGAATGTAGTGACAATCCATTTACAAACTAGCCCATAAATTACACATTTCACTTAACAGTATTTTAAGACCTTCTCGATTTGTTTGAACGGCTAGTCTTTGTACGCGTACAATTGAATGTTATTCAGCTCTCTCATACCTTCTCAGCCGACGTTCACACCTGGCTTCGATGGCACGTGGTGTCCCGCAACCTCGCCACAAGTGCTTCAATTTCATTAGCTATGAACTGAAGACATAAAAATGTAGAATTTCTTAATTGTGCTGAGCCTTGGCCGTCTAAATAAAAAAAGTTTTCTACGCTTCTGTAAGCTCTTTCACTGTAATATAATTTAGAGAATTATAAGGGAAATCGCTAAGAATGAAGATGAATATCATCTTACAACCCCCTTCCCGTCATCACAACATAAAATCATCCTAGTAAAAATAATGAAAATTTGGAGGGTCTGATGTCATTGCAAATTAAGTCCACTTTTTTCCTTCCTGTAAAATTTTTAATTGTTTTCTTTTATCCTAGATGTGTACGTATGACTAATTAAACATCATCAATGAATGAAATAAAAAATATGTTATGTATTCCAGTAATGAAACTCAAGGTTCATATCTGAATTAAAACACATTTTTCCGAATAGTTATCATTGGGGGCCGCGGTGGTCGAGGGGACAGACCTCTTGCCTCCCACCAAGGTGATCCGGGTTCGATTCCCTGCGGGGTCGGTCCCCAGATTTTCGCATATGGAAATCGTGACGAACGAAGTCGTTAGTCGGCAGGTTTTCTCGGGGATATCCTGTTTCCCCACCCTTTCATTCCTGCACCGCTCCATACTCACCTCACCAGCGCTAAAGACCTCGATGTTAAGCGCTGACGAAAAATCTCTCACTCTGTAAGGAAATATACTTGGTTTACTACGGCATCAGACCCTACGGTTTTCCTGCGGTCGCCGGATGAATGGAATGGTATCCAAATCTTCAGATGATAGATTTCATTAAAAACTTGTTAATGCGCGTGAGTTATGTTTGTTAACGTAAAGCATTCCATGAACCGCACATGTGTTGATATCCATTTCAAGGCCTTCACTAATCCATAAAATGTTTTTTCTTGCGGCTACAAACGATGAAAATATGTGTATTTGTGGTCTAATTAGGTGTTAAAGTATAGGCACGTACAGCTCATCTTCATCTCACATGTTATGACTTGAAATGATGGGGTTAATGCTAAATGTCTCACAGACGCTAGTTACCAATGACAAGACTGCACGCGAGTTCAGTGACTGTAACTAGAGACTAGTATGAGGCGGGGTGCGCTTGCCTGAGACGCCCTTAGGCCCTGAACACGTGAAGTCGTCTACCCAGGCGACAACCTTAATCCACTTTGTTTTTTAATATTTACAATAATCTGTGTTTGATTTAAAATGCTTATAAAACAGCTACATACATTTACACTTCATAGCCTAACACTAATAACGTCTTAATTCTTCACCCAATTTGACCTTCTACGTGGTTCTCTGTTATCCACGTTATGGCACGTAATAATATATATATATTTTTTTTTTGTATTTCACCCGTGTTATACCTGAGAATCGATTGAACTTAAAGAAAATAAATTGGCCAAAATCGTGTAAATGTTCTCGTCTTATGTGTTCGCTGAGTACCTACTATTTAAAACAATAGTTTTTATTTAGTTGCTGGCTTATCATTGAGAAATGTTATGAATAAGTGTTTTTGATTCCTGGTATTTCCAGAAATAATATTTCTGTGTGTAGATAATAAAATATGGTATAGTTCTCTCTACCCCTCGCCCCACTTGTCGAGTCGTTGCGACAGTCAAATGCAAACACTTCACCTATTAACGGAAGGAAAATTTTGTCGGGAAAAGAGCTTCAAATTGAAGCACGCAGGTAAGGTGAGAAGGAACATCTAATAATCCATAGTTAAATGTTCCTCTAGCCTTTTGAGAGAGAAAAACACTCCTATCTTTTTGCTTCGTCTAACCTCCGCTCTTGAACAGTGCTACCGAGTTGGACTTCATTATGTAAGAGCCTTCCTTCGTAATATCAAGAAGATGATAATGAATTATTTTCTGTTACGCTTTAACTCATTCGTTTAGTGAAACAAATATCGCAAAGTTCTCTTCCGTCAAACAGTACAGAAAAAAATGTCACAAAAAGAAACTATTTCTTAGTTCGAAAATGAGGGAAGGACTGGTATTTAGAACCCCAAATGAAAACAGTAACCTTTTTCTGTAGTTTGGTGCTTGTTGAAACGTAATGTACTTACACTGAAAAAACTTAGACATACCGTACAAAGCTTTAACATTCGATTATTTACTTTTGTCGTGATTAAAGGGGTAGGGTGTCTTAAGAGAGAAATCACTTGTCTAGCTAAATTTACTTGGTTCGTGACAAGTCGATCACATTTAACGCGTAAGTTATATAATGTGCTTACGGTTTAAAATCTAAACGAATTGATGAATTAGTGTAGCACCCTGATTTATTAAAACTCAAACTAGTGTTATAAAAGCTTAAGTCTCCAAAATGTTAGTTGCTTAAAGGGTACTAAAACCACTAATATATATATTTTATAGCCCTTTTAGCAGTGATAATATTTTTCATAATTTTTATTTGGAGGGTTGGGGAATACGCTATTTTATATTATTGGCCGGCACTCTACTGCGCAGAAAATATTAAAGCTCTTGTTACATCATGCTGTCTTCTTCCTAAATTATTTAGAATAAGAACTGCTAAGCATAAAAGGGAAACTAAAATTGCAATGTACTTGAATCAATTACTTAGTAAAACCTTATCAACATCGTCTTTATAAAACCTTATCAACTCTTCTGTATTTCTAACAAGTACGTCGGCATGTTAAATTGTTTTATCTCAAAAATTCTCACGCGCTAATGTGAGAAAACCAATAAACACTTTTGTTAACACACTGGACTCTTAGTAAGTTATTTTCAAATACGACGGGGGCCACAGTGGCCGAGGGGTCAGACATATCGCTTCCCACCAAGGCAACCCGGGTTCGACTCCCGGTGGGGTCGGTCCACGGATTTTCACACGTGGGAATCGTGCCGGTCGATGCTGCTGGTCGGCGATTTTTCTCGGGGATCTCCCGTTTTCCCCGCCCATTCAATCCGGCGTTGCTCCATGCTCACCTCATGTCACCTCTCACCGGCGCTAAAGACCTCGATGTTAAGCGCTGACCAAAATCTCTCCACTCACTCAGACACGACGGCACTGCTGTTTCTGTTAACAAACGATACACGCAGTAGATGTGCTGTGAAATTTCAACGTAACTAACAAGCTCGTTTATTGCATTTTATTGCGAAGGTTGGTTATAACACAGAAAAAATACGAACATAGCAAAAAAACTCTACAGAGTTGTGTGGAAGTATATTACAGTAAACTTTTAGAATTTAATTTATTTCTTTTCAGTAAAAAAAATATTATTTTTTATTACTTCTTTAAACTAAAAGTTTCAAATCTTCTGCGAATCGCAGCTGTGATGGTCATATCAAGAAATATATAACGCGTAGTTTAGTGAGTGTTTAAAACGTAAACACACATATGCGAAGGTTATTGTGAAAACTTTACACGCACACATATATAATTAAAAGTAATTCTCTGTCCAGCCGATTTTACTTTAAACTTTGTATTTATAACTTTTAAGAAAATTTCGCAAAAATTTAGAGTTTTGGTCAACATGGTTAAGTCGGGAGAACTTCACTTTATTTGGTTAAAAAAGATTGACTTTGTGGGCCTGTTGACTTTGAACGTATTTTTATAGCAAAATTGTATCATAAACTAGTTCATGTACTTGCTTAGGAACATAAGTATACAATGATTTGTATAAGCAGACTATAATTTTCAATAAGTCTTAAGTTGAGTCATATTTTCACACATTTTATCATGCGCGTTCATATCTGTAAAATTAAATAAAACACTTTGTCCAGAAACAAAAACGATTTTGTCTGAATAACTTGACCAAATTCAATAGTTTACTTGAAATACATAAATTACACCAGCATTATTGCTCGCAAATAACTCGCTTTTAAATACTGTGTATCGTAACCCTTCTTCGAGATATCGCAGTACCGACGTGATACATTTTATTTTCAGCGGCAAAACTATGATATTACAATTTTACATTTTTATGATTTTCTTATTAATTTATACATTTGCAGTTGGCTTTGTGAAACATTCGTGTCTTTGCAGCTAAGAAAACATGCTGTAATTTGGTTCTTCTGGTGTTTAAGATATTTTAATAAAAGTTCTAGTCACGTAATAAGAAATTCTCACAAAGAAGTCGCGCGCTTAAAATGAAGAAATTCATATTCAAGCGAAGAATAATTTAATATTAAAACTAAACTTCATAATAAGCGAGATTTCTGCATTTTAATTCCATCTTCTGGAGTTTCGAAAGTTTGCAAGGATTAAGAAACACTACGAAAGGCAGGTAATTTTCAGCTTGAAGTATTTTCTTAAACTGAAAAGTGCGGTTATGCTGCTGTACATATTGATTATGCATTCTACGAATTAAATTATTATCGATGACACTTATAATACAAAACTTTTAGAGAAACGTATGTTGAAAATTGTACGTTATACATGCAGCCAGACGTTGTCCATCCATATTGTCTGTATCAAGTACTTAGCCCGACAAGTGAATTCAGCACAACACAGAAGTTTAGTAATTATCACAATTTTCCGTCTCCTAAAATATATTTTCTTATTTTCCGTTGTGCCTTGGCTGTAAACGCGAAAAAAACTTACAGGCTTTCTATAGTGTATCGCTAATAGAGGTAAATTAGCAGTATCGTCTCAAGTATCATTACATTATGGCAAATTAACAGTTGTATTTGGTCATTTTGATCAGTTGCCGCAACGCAGAATTTACAATAACGATTTACCGAAATGGTTGTGTGATATCTTTATGCAGTTTAAATGGTTTCACGATGGTGTAGTAGTTAGACAGTTTGCCTTCCACCATGGTGTTCCGGGCTCGAATTCCGAAGGGTCTCTTGCCTGGTGTGTTTGCTCGAGGCACTTCCATTTCAATCTATTCTTCTTTCCGACACTTCTCCATTGTATGGCTACAGTTCATATTATTCCCTATAGTTTGGAAGTGTTCCTTTAGCGGGTGTAGCTCTGCTCTTGTTATTTGTTAATTCTCAGATCCATATTCGTAACCGAAAATCAAGAATTTTATTATTTTCTTAATTTATATGTATTACATATTGAAACGTGTGTGCATCACTTAAACACACGTCTGTAGGCTGTCCACAATAAACGGAACATATTTTAAGACCCTCTCACACGAAATAATAAATATTACCATAGATTATATATTTTGACCCCAGTCTTCGTATTTTGAAGTGACGAAATAAATGTTTGCACAGTGCTTATTTAATCACATTGTAATATGTGAGGAGCAAACATTCAAAACCAGACATGTCCAAACCCCGAAACTTAGTTAAATGCACTTTATAAATATACAAGACGTGTTACATACGGGTATGAACTCAGACTCCATAAAAAAAACACATATTATTGAAATGGGTAGGCTATGTTTATTCTCAGTTAGTTCTATAAATATGATGTTTAATCACTTTTCTCTGCAGCTAGATAAAAAGGACACGTCAGGTTCTGAACGTTTGCTCCTTATGTATACTAAGAATTAACATAGCTTAAAGGAAATTTATTAATTTCATTGTATTTTTCGTTAGATGTACCACATTTTTAAAAAGTTTTTAAGGTATTAAACAATTTCTTCCATAAAATCCTCGTAAGATTCAAAACGATAAACATGTGGGGCGTATGCAATATATAATTGATGGATGTTATAGTTTGCCTAAGTCACTAACAATTTTGCTAGACTGCAAATAATATGAACTGTTGTGTGAGTTTTCTCAGTGACAGTTATACTCTTCAACTATTGCATGTTTCCCACTTTTTTTCACTTTAAATCTAACAAGTATTTTCAGAGGAGAAATTAATTTATATATTTTAATCAATTTGAAAACGTGGCGTATTAATTTTTTTATTTTGACAATTATTATTCCGCAATTTTTTCTCTTACACTGCATTATAATTCAGTTATGAGCTAGCTTCTAGCCATGGCCGTCTGTAGAAGGCCGGAGTCTTGAATGTGGCAACGCTGCATCGGAGGCTTACTGCCGGTCGCTCATTTGTAGCCCTAGTATGTAGACATGTACACGTCACTAGAGCTACATATATATACACATTACAGAGACTAGGATGGCCAAGAAGTGACAAGCATCAGTCCCCCGATGCAACGTTGCCACATTCAAGACACCGGCCTTCTACTAAAGACGGCCATGCTCTAGCTCATCGTCAAGTTTATTAGAAATTGACTGAAAAATTTGTGCCAAGCAGAAAAGAAAGCGAGTCAGTAAAAACATAGTAATAATCAGGACCTTGAGTAGGCTGCATATCACTTCATGTGTACGTGAAAATATTGTTATTAGTGACGGATAATACTGTAATATGGTAGCAATATTTCAATGCACAGATGTATGATAATTAAGTGACGGTACTAACAGTGGTCTGGTGTAAACAGAAAAGAGTATATGTTAGTGAATATTTGGCAGATACACTTTTAAGATAAAATGTAAGTGATTAAAGCAGGAAATAAAAGGTTATAATTTTCGTCACCAGTCGAAAATACGGCGCTCTATACGTAACCAGACGTAGAAATCTCACAGATTGTACGGTACAATATAGGTACAAGATGTAGCCAGCGACGAAACCGTAACACATGTGAAAGAAAAATGTGTTTACTGCATTTAACGAAGGGGGGTTTAGAGACGTTACGCACAACTTTACACACGGGTTTGGAGAGGAATTTGCCGTGGCATTTGTTAAGAAACCATCCTAGTATTCACCTGGAGCGATTTCAATAAACCACGGAAAACCTAAATCAGGATGGCTGGAGAAGGAACTCGAACCCGGTGCCTCCATAAGCGATTCAAACTTGTTACCGTTGCGCCACCTTGCTTTGTAAGGTATAGTGTTAAACAATTTCTTACCGCATCGACTGATAGTTACAAAATATTTTCGGTGCCGCGATGGCCGTAAAACCTTATCAACAGTTCTGTATTTCTAACAAGTACATCGGCATGTTGAATATTTTTATCTCAAAAATTCTTACTCGCTAATGTGAGAAAACCAATAAACACTTATGTTAATACAGTGGACTCTTATTAAGTTATTTTCAAACACGCCCGGGGGCCACCCACACAGCACACAATGGTTCCGGAAACATATAAGAAGTGTTTCTTTGAAACATTTGTAATATTTCAGTAACATAACAAAATATTGCAGGAACATCTCTGCAATGTCTCAGTAATGTATATATGTTCTCTTCCAAACATATTTCTGTACAATATTTCAGGTAAATTTTAGTGTAATGTTTCAGATATATTTCAATGAAATATTTAAGATATATTGCTACTTTTTTTTTACCGGACGATGTCACTTGCTCTTTAGACCTAAAGACAATAAACAATTCAATTCAATTATGAAAAAAGTTTTTATATGGGTAGAAGTACAGAGTAAATAATGAAAACTGTGCTTTACCTTTGCTGAAGTTTCCCGATAGGCTAGGTTAGATTAGGTCAGGTTACCTGAAGTTTTCCGTTTTTCATAAAGTTAGGTTGCCTTGGGTAATTTTAGGTAACCCAACATACTGAACAATTAAAAACTTCAGGTAACTGAAAACTTCAACGTACTTAAGTAAAGCACAAATTTATTTATGTACGACTACTTCTAACCACTTAACAAACATTTTTCATCAGTAAACTATGTCTAATATAAATAGTTAGGCCGGTAAACGATAGACAGCTAAACTTTTTGTTTACAATTCGACAATGAATGAGAACTACAGAATATTTTCAACATATAGACCTTAAGCCCTTTACTTACACCCTCCGTTCAAAAGTAAGCAGAGTCCTCTGTATGGTTTCGTGACAAATTTCACATTACAGATTACAATACGCCAACAATTAAGAGAATATAAAAGTATTAGGCCACCGATTGTTATCTTTTCGATATGCAATTAAACTTAAGAATTCAAAACACCCACCGAACATAACCGTTATAAATTTGTACAAAATATACAGAATTCTATTTCCTAATAACTCAGTTGTTTAATGTTTTGCTTCACATTCAGTAAGTAAAAACCATAACCTTATAACTATACTACTTAAATGTTTCCAGTAGTTTAAATAGCGAAGGAACAAAGCACGTGTGTTCTATAACCATGATCCACATCCACAGAACACAACAACGAGCATGGAACACGAAATTAAATATGCACAAACTGATACTAAATGGCTGATACACGATACCCAGCGATCTATGCGGCAATCCTTACACATAAGTGTTTCGTAAACCTTTCTGAAATATTTAACTACGAAACCTTACATTGCAATATTATTGGGGTATTTCAACAGTGACTAAAGGAAAATGTTACTGTGAGATATTTCAGAAATATCTTTGAAACAATTACACTGGAATGTTATGTAAACGAGACGTTATGACGTCTCATAAATATTACAGGAACATATCTGAAACATTGTGTGCGTTATGGGCGCGGTGGCCGAGGGATCAGACCATTCACCTCCTAACAAGGTGATCTGGGTTCGATTCCCAGCGGGGTCGATTCCCGGATTTTCACTTGTGGGAATCATGCCTGACTTTGCTGCTGGTTAGGGGGTTTTCTCGGGTATCTTCCATTTAGCCCGTACGTTAATTCCGGTGCTACTCTATACTCACCTCATGTAACCCCTCACCAACGCTAGAGACCTCGATGTTGAGCGCTGATCAAAATCTCTCACCCACAAAATATTTTCAATTTGCGCTGCATCCGCGTAAAATTGTCATTCGCAATAGTAATGTACTGGGAAATTTCGTTGATTCAACGACCTGTTAGCTAACCTCCCAGAATACTTGTAAGTTATACTCAAGCAGACAGTGATACCATATGATTAGACCTGCATTTAGTTGCTGGTTTATTGCTTGCTCAGCGATTTCTAAGGAAGGGCTAGTAGCGCATATGATCCGAACATAGAGCAGACTGACTTCTAGCTTGTCCTATAAAGAAAATGTGATTTTTCAGGGTTCCTAGCAATAGCTCTGCTAAAACTGTCAAGTAACACTTGTGTCGAACCAGTGCTACTTGTGCCGTGCCACATTTTCGCCTGCTGCAAAAAATTGTAACTTTTTCTGACGTTAAATGCTTTCGTATTCTCTTTGCAGGATAGTTGACCAGATGTACGCTATCCACACATATACGTTTATTTACATACAGGATGTTTCTTAAATAAGCGGACGCACTCTGCAAGCGTATGCTTCACAAAAGTAAAATAAGACGAAAACCGAAAACTTATTTACGACTTACCATCTAAAGTGCATCCCAAGGGCGTTACGCCTCTTTGAAGTATAACCAATTGCACATTTTTCAAAACACGTGTGCAAAATAAATGCTAAGACTCTGGTAAATGATTAAATGGACACAGTTCTACGGACTGTGTGCTGTATAATGTTACATTAATGAAATTAATTATTTGTTGTTAAACTGCGTCTTGAGTACAAACTAGTTGACGGTATTATCTTTGGTTATGTAGCATTAGCGTTAATTCTGCGACAATGGTTATGGTTATGGCAAAGATCATACACGCATTTTATGCTTGTTTTTACGTGCTTCATATAAATATGCACATAAATGCCGATAAACGATGCAGTGGCGAAGAGTGAAGTGTTCTTGGGCAAGCTGTGATTAGCAGTGACTGTACAGAACTCTCAGTTGCCTGTGGGACTATTTGACTGGTAGAGGCAGTACATTAATCAGCCAGAAGTATGTAAGAGGCGAGGAACTAGTTGTCAGTAATACACCTAGGTCTCAGTAACACAACTGTCACCTGCTCAGAGTGTATAGTCGGCTCTCACACTGCTTGCCTTGGAACACGTCCACGATTCGCCACTGGAACGATGAATTATTACCGGTACATAGTCCGGGTGAATCAGGACGTAGTGCGAAGTGATAGTCTATGGAACAATTAGTCGAAAATGGCATGCCTTCATTATGTCCGTGAAGTGACTACGGTGAAAGTATTGCTAATCAGACAATTGAATTTGAAATACTACTTCCTTAAATAATAAAACCTCGGCTTTTAATTGTTTTGGATCTATAGGGTCACATTGTGTGTGTTGGAAGGTTGGGGTGAAGGTTGGGCCGGCTACTCGACTAGCGAGACATGCCTGTCGCCCGTCCGGCCAGAAGAGTGGATGAGGTGTGTGTGAGATGGGCTTGGAGCAGCGACGAAATGAGAAAGGCGAGAGAAACAGGAGTTCTCCAAGAAAACCTGCCGACCAACCAACGACAACGTCCGTCACATTACCCACATGCGAACAATCCGGGACGGATCACGGCGGGAATCAAACCTGGATCGCCTAGGGTGGGAGGCGAGAGTTCTGACTCCTAGGCCACCGCGGCCCTTCGTAACTATATAGAATGTTTTTCCTTGATATCAGTAGTAAGATTTAGCCGGTTCTGGCACATGGAGCCGGTGGGTGGATTTCAGCCGAGTGTGGATTTGTCCGCCATGTTGTGACGTCACGTCCCCGGCCGCCATGTTGGATGACCTTGACCTTTAACCTTGACCCTGACCTTGAGTGTCAAATTACCAAAATTTTCCAAAATTTCGAAAATTTCAAAAAAAT
>PNEQ01114529.1:41133-76742 GCA_003012365.1 Medauroidea extradentata | reverse complement strand
AAGGCAAACAGGTAGGGGTCAGAAGGGAGGGTTGCTAAGGAGGGGAAAGGGGGGAAAGGCACATCACCCTGAATTAGCGTTCATGACTACCCGAGTAGACGGCGCGAAATTCAAGCAGAGCGGAGACACAGACGAAACTAAATTTTAAGTTCATATCAAAAGTACAATTTAAGGAGGACGAGCTGAGAGTCAGCTCATCATAATTTTACATTTTCATGAAAAAGTGCTAGTTTTATAGACGAAACTTGTGAGTACAGTTTCCTCCTAACGAAACAGTTTTAGCTTTCATAGTTTTCTCTCAACGGTGCATTAAAGTAAAAATTGGCATGTTGCGCTGCTATGCAAGTAGTAAAAACCAATTGACTTACTTAAATGAAATAACTCACGTGTAACTAACTTTCCATGACCTACGCAACAAAGCGTTTAGAAGCCCACGCGTAATACTTTGAATTTAAAAAAAAACCGCAAAAGTAGAAGGAAAAAGTTGAAAACTCGGCAATTTTTTTAAAATACAAAAATAGTTAAACTGTAAGTGTTTTAATACTTTGTTACATAGCCCATGACATGTTATTTCCCTGTGAATAATTTAGTTTTAGTTACGTCCAGTGGTTTTTACTATTTGCATGACAGCGTACAATGCAAATCTTGACTTTGCTGCTATGAGAGAGACTATGAGAGCTAAAATTGTTTCGTAAGCGTAAGCTGTACTCACAAGTATAGTCTACAAAACTATTACGATTTCATACAAATATAACATAATGAATTTATCGCACTTGAACACCCACAAGGGCCGAGGTTCTACCCTTAACGTATGACGTCATAATAAATAATATTTTGAATTTATATTCTATATAAGATGCCCATAAACAAGCTACTTTTATCGTGAAAATCCCATGTTTACTTCTGTAAAATCCCATGTGTACTTCTGAAGTGTCTCTCTGAAGTTGGGTGTTATCTTTTTTATTCTGCCTGGGGGCGTTGTCCCAGATTTTATGACGATCTGATGCTGCATTCACAGCTGCCTTTCTCTTATCAGAAGTACAGGAGTAAGTGGCCATAGCAACGCTAATTCTTACTCTGACATGAGGGCCATTCGTAGTTTCTAGCGTTAGTTTATTATTTAGGCCACAAATTTCAGAGGTTATTTTTACCTAGCCTGTTCTTATTATCGGAGAAATAGTATACGTATATTAATAAAACCTGTAGTTAGAGATAGAGGAAAATCGCGGGAATATTTTCTGCCAGCGTATTCTGCAAATCAGTGTTGCGTCCTGCGTCATGTATTACCGGCCGGGGGTTATTTAGCACGGTCTAGTTGTTTACAGACGAATCACAGACGTCCAGTAGTAGTGCACGAGAGTTATCATTGGCCCAGTCAAATAGCGACTCGCCAAAAGAGTCGGAAATGAATACAATACTTTGAAGCATAGCAGACAGTCATATTTTCCCGCGATAAATCACCTTTACCTATAATATATCTGTGTGGAAGAGTGTACGAAGTATAAAAAATGGTTTTAAATAAGAATTTCAAGATAACAATTTTTTTCATGCCGTCTTCAAGTTGAACTATACTTAAATTTAATTACATGTAATAATTTTCTCTTTCGTCTATCCTTGCCTTTTTTATTTGTTTTCATGTGTAAAATAGTCTGTGAAGTGCTAAATCCAAACTGGTGAGAAAGCCAGCTGTAAATACACGGTTAGCAAAACTACGTATTTTTGTACTTCTATCGTAGAAACACTTCCAAGTCTCCTGATGTCAAAATGGAGTTATGTTGTCGTTTTACGACGATTTTGTTAAGCTGTCTTTCGATGATACAAAAACTAGTTTTCGGCCCTGTCTCTCCTAACTTTTCATTCATGAAGCATTGAAACTACAAACTCTTTGTAATACCTTAAGAAACAAACTGCACACTAAAAAAGAAGATTTTTGTAATAAATAGTCCCTGATTAATTATTTATGGTAAACAAATAATTTGTTGACTACTGTAACATTTTAATAGTGGCAACAAAATTTTTCTGTAGAAAACGCAAAACAATATTTGGCATATTCAATGCTAATAAAATATTTTAAGCTGCAAAAAAAAATATCTCGGCTTAATACTAAACTTTAAGTTGGTACTTCGACCTAACACTGATAATATCAAAATATATTGTAAAAATACTTTTAAAATGTGAAATTAAAAAGTCCTCATGAAAATTAAAATTCAGGTTTGAGTTGTGTTGGTTCAATAAACAGGTAACAACTTTAACATAACCTTATCTAGTCCTTCATAATCTATACTAGGGGTGAGAGGTGGTGACTGGCGGACGAAGCCGAATGAAGTTACGAAAGTACCCGAAGCTGTAACACACTATAAATACCCAGGGGGAAAATGAAATAATCTACCTATTGAAGTTCTCTCCCCATATTCCCCAACCCTTTCCTTGTCAAAGGAAGCTAAATATGTCAGAACAAATTATAAACGTAATATTTCAACGTGGCAGCAGGCGGCGCTAGACCGGCCTCCTGTCCCCCAGCAGTACCAACTTCTAAGCGTGTTTCGTAACTACTTCCGTTAAGCCAGCAAGTTAGTTTTTAATTTAGTGTGTAATTTTCCCTTCTGGCATCGTTATAACCTTAAAGTGAATGAAGTTGGCAAACAGTAACAAAGTTCGGTTTATTAAACCTGGTATTTTAGCGTGTAATGTTCGTTCTGTGTATAAAGTTCTGCTAAACTGCTGGCAGTATTTATGAGGCCATAGGTTTATTGTTTCTGGTCGCATAAATGAGTTTTCGCTATTAACTTGCAAAATACACTCTGGAGGGTTTTGACGTCGCCCGATGGAAATGCAGAGACGTTTTATATAAAGTTTTCCGCTCATAAAATCTACGTTTTAAAATATGTATTCAAGCAGCTTTCAACCAACAACACAGTCGCTAAATGACCACGTTTAAGATTCAATATTTTATTATTGGTCCAGCGAATGTTAATGCAAGTTTAAAAAATGAGCTTTTAAAATTTACTATTTGTATCAATTTTATATAGGTAGTGTTATGTTTATTCTTAGAATCTTTTGAAGAAACCACGACGCATATATTATTTAAATTTTGTGTTTCAGATTTTATTCCGAAAATTTTAGGGCTGTCACAAAACTGCATTTTACGAGTCAGACCGTTAACAATAAAGCATAATTATGCCAAAAAATCATAGCAAATTTTTTTTTTCAAAATAAATAGCTTAGATTTTCGTTACTTATAACACGTCAAAATACATCAGTTAGTGTGATTTCATGAAACAATTTCTAGAGTGAACATTGACATACGTTGAATTTTTTTACATGCGTTAAAGTAGAATAAAATGTCCCCTTTGATACGAACGACGCCCTCATTCATCACAAACTGTAGTTACTTGGTATTACAAATGCATACACAGTGATATCTGCAACTGTACGGATTAAAATAAATTTGCGAGGCATTTAAAATTTTGGTGCTTCACAATTTCAGCAAACACACTGAATTTTACTAACAGTCAAAGATTGTTTGACAGGCTTATAATCTATAACCAGGGCTAGGAAAAATTCGCGAGTTCAGCGACCTTTATTCTAGAATCCAATGTACTATACATACTCAAGTCTCGTCTATTCGTTCATTGTCTGCTGTCTGAATGAGTAGCAGGTAATGGACAAATGATAGGGCTTCGGTATACACATGATAATGGATTCTAGCATGTTGGCCGTTGAACTAACGAAATATTCCTAGCCCTATCTATAACTAGAGAGGTTGGTATATCGCGAAAATGTTTTGTGCCAACATAACTTTCAAAACTCTATATTTTATCGTGGTATAGTATATGATTCGGTCATATACTTCTGACACAACATAGCTGTTAGCAGACAAATAACAGGCATCAAATGTTACAATAGCTGGATTATTATTTGCTTAGTCAAATACGTCAATAGCTCCACGTACAAGCTACAACCAGTAATCTTCTGGTAAGCTGAATGCACGCTGAAATCCAGCAAACAGTCAAGTTTTCCCGCGATAAACCACCATATCTATCTATAACAATAAAGGAAAAAAAATTGAAAGACCTATTCCCTTACATTTCCTCCACGTGTTAGAACAAACACAGCCGTACATGTACAAATTAGTAGTTTTCGCAACAAAAAATTGCACAAATTTCTTTCAGTGTTATGTGCATGCCAGCAGCTCATCTCCGCCGGTCAGCGATTGAATGTTTTTTTATAACTCTCTACGCAACCAATTACCACTTAGGTCTAAAATTTGCACATAAGGCATTGAAACAAAGAGGTGCAATAAATTTTCCGTGAAATCTACATGCCTTTACGTTTACGTAATAACATATTGTACAGATTTTAGACTCCTCAGAACCTAACAACTAAGGTCATTATAATTTTTTTTCCATTCCGGTACCATCCAGAAATATGGCAACCGTACCGATAACTCTACTGTGTCGATAGCAACGTGTCTTTTTGTAAGTACAGTTCAGTAGCTCGTAATGTCAAGTCAGTATGCCTGTACAGCAAATGCAGAGTAAAAAAATGAACTTTTACAAAAAGGTTTTTAGGAAACAATTTTCCAAAAAAGTTTTTTGTAACACTACAATATTTTTTCTAAAACTTACAAAAAAACCTGTACGTTTACAAATATTTTTGTATATTTACAAACATTTTTATAAATTTCCAAACAAATTTTGAATATTTACAAATAATATTGGATTCATTTTACAAGAATTGTATGTAGTGTTACAAAAACATTTTTTGAAACTAATTTCAAAAAGAAAAAAATTCTGTAAAAGTACAAAATATGTTTTAAAATGTGACTGGTCTCCAAAGTTTAGTTTGTTACAAATCGAAAAATTTGCTCATCACATTAATTTTACTAATTCCCAAATATGTTGACGATATTTGTAACCACTTTAAAAAGTTTGTGATGTCTTACTTTTATAACCTGATTGATAATGATGTGATATTTGTTTACAAGATTTTCCTTGTGAATGTACAAATTCTTTTTGCTGTGCACTGTCTCCACAAAATAAAATACATTGAACAGAATCGGGTTAGTTGTTAGAATCGGCCGTACTGCAATATTTTTCATATCACGCAGTAGGATTCATTGCTGGAAACTTTGTGGTGTTCCGCAGTTGCCAATGTTTGGAAAGTATCGTACCTCGAGCAATGGATCGATACATCGATACATATCGCCGTCAAGCGCGCTCGATGTCGAGTGGAGGGAGCCGGGTGCAGAAATCTACTCGCACACGACACAAGGGTTTGTTTGTTTTAAAGTTTTTAATTGGACATTTGCCGCCGGCCGGTCGTAAAGTGGCGATACGCGCATGGAGGGTGGTTAGTTTGGGAAGAGGCGGGTTGAGGGGGAGGGGGAAGGCAGAAGGGCGGTTTTATGTTCCGAGCGATGCGAGTTGGAAACAGATATTAACCAAGTTTACTGACTGGGTCGGGGAATACGACACGACAACGGCACTTTGATGGCGACTTAAACACAGACAAGCGGCCGTCGCGCGAAGATGAAGCGAGGTTGCGGGCGTAAACGGTTCATGCGCATCTCCGGAGCCAATCACGTGCCGCCTTTCTTTCTATACCTCCCACGTTCTCGCAGTAGTATGAAACTTAAGGAGCAAATAAAAAAGCACCCTTCGTCGTATTTAAAGGTTAATAAAACACCGGTGGGTTTTTCCCCCCTATCCCGATACACTGATTATTTTCTTGTAATCTTCTCTCGTAAGCAGTAAACTACTTGTAATTGGTTCATGCTTACGGGCGCCGTCTACTAGAATCGTGAAGAGGCGCGCAGACCTTTAACAATCCTGATTTCATTCGAAAACCATTCAACATGTTGTCACGCGGTTAGGCTACGAAAAACATTTAAGGATCTTAGTACAGGTATATAATATTGTCATTAATTGTTATCGTTCCTAACAAGTATTTTTTTGAGTGTGAAAGTGACCGAATCGGAAATTTTGACGCTGATTTTTACGCAAGAGTAATCATTTTCACGATATTCTGAATATTATAGACCTGTAGAGCGACTCTTTCCCTTTCGTCGCGTAAGATAAAATGATAGTGTTGTCGCTGAAAGTCCCATAGTAAAAACTGTTCGGCGGGAAGCTTGCACGCTAGTTCAGCGCTTGGCTCGTTGAAGCGACGCGGCATTTGATGCGCGCTCCAAGCTAGGGCGCCTCCTACCCGCGCGTGAGAGGCTCAAAAGCGACGGATCTATAAGGGCGACCTTGAAGCGCGCATCAAATGCCACGTTGCCTCAACGAGCCAAGCGATGAACTATCGTGCAAGGTTCCCGCCGAACGGTTTTTACTATGGGACACTAAGCGGTGACTATATAATTTTATTGGTGGAAAGTCTGCAACTAGGTTCAGTGAAGGTCGCAATCTGAGTTTCACAGACATCCGGACAGTACATTTTGAAGTACGGAAGTCAGAAAATGCCATATTTAGACATGTTGGAAGGCTTAGAAACAGTACTTTAAACAAGCGTGCGTTTTAACAAAGAGGTTTCGACCTTGTCTGAAATTTAATGTATTTTCGTACGTTGGCAGAATGGGCACACGTGGAATATTTTCGTAGAAAAAAAACACACGTTTACGAACGCACTGCAACGCATTTGAAGCGTGGGATAGGCGGCCTCTTTAAGGGGCGGTTACAGAAAATGTTCTTGTATTTTCAGTTTTTGAGGCACAACATTTCCTCCAATTGTATTGATATTCTCTTCGACAAATCGTAGGATATATTCTTGGTAAATGGCTTGACATAAATAATAATGGACATTTAAATTAATTTGTCATAGAGAATCATTGCAAGATAATTCTTGAACGTTAACCTCTAATTTTCTTGCAATGATTCTGCATGACAAATTAATGAAAGATTACATTATTATTTATATTAAGCAGTTTACCAAGAATCTATCCTATGCTTTGTCGAAGAAAAAATTTTGTAATAAAATTCTAATAAATGTAATGGCTCAAAAACCGAAAAAATAATAAAACTGTTTAACACTCCCCCTTAATTAAATACAACTTTAATTTCTCTACTATGCTCTCCTGTTCTTTACACACCGCAAAAAAAAAAAAAAAAAAAAAAAAAACTCCGACGTGCAGGGTCACTTTATGAGAATGTTATTATTCCCTGGCAACATAAATTCCCCCTGTTCTTCAACGCAGATATAGGACCGTATCTATAAACGGCTTTCGAATGACAACCAACTGCTATCCCTATATAGAGAACATTGGTGAGTAGTTTGTCGTCATTCGAAAACCGTTTATAGATACGGCCCATAATGTGTACTTGTTGGTCATCATGCTTTTACGACATGTTGGCTGCGTTGCCATATCTCTGACCTCGGCAATCATGGATATGATCGACGTTCTCTTTTAGAATACTGATTACAACTTCACTTAAATCTCGTTCTGTGGGTTTGTAAATTGAATTAGAGGGAAATACAAAACCCTTTCCCAAAATATTGCTATGAAAGCAACATCTAAATACAAAACACAACTAATCTTTTACATTTGGAAAACAAGTTATTGTTGTGCCAAAGACGCACTTTACCCCCCAAAAAATAAATTTCACAGCAACCATCATGATAACTAATTTTAAATTACAAATAATTTAGCCAATTTTTAAACCCAAAATGTGAGGCCTGTTAGAAATGTGAGCACCCCTAACCCCCCCCCCTAGTTATGACACTACTGTCATATAGTTAATAATAAGTATTCTTGTGTCACGAAAGACTTCTGCTTGCAGACGGGAGCAGATGTCGGCTTCCGAAACTTTGCGACAAGTACTCGGAGAAAATTGGTGTTATTCTTAATCTTCTTGTCATCTAGTCTTGCGTAGAACTGTTCATTCACGGTGAAGTAAAAACTAATTATGATGGTTTTGTCTGGAACAGTGATAATATTAATAACAGCATCAACAACGTATTTTACTGTGCTATTATGTGGTTAAATTTTACTACAGTATTATATATACACTTTATTACTGAAGATGCTATGCATATATTAAAAAGTGCCAGGAAAATTAAATTGGCTGCAAGGAAAACAATAACAATACATTTCAAGTTTAAGAATACTACTAAAGAAATTTTCTTTAAGTGCGTGTCATAATCACACAATTTCTTCAAAAATAACACAAAAACATTTCAACACAACTATGAGACGACTTTCCATTACCTGCTCCCTCCAAGGCTTTAAAGAGCATTTCTTACAAGAAAAAATAAACGGAAGACCGTTACTTCCATGGCACAGCCTACCTAAGATCCATGCCGGATTTACACGTTAAATTATATTAGGTTGGACCATGTCACTTTTCCGATGTCGCTTTAGGACGATAAAAAATTTTCTGAATTTTATAGATGAAAAATTTGCAGTACGAATTAAACAGCCGGCAAAAGAACTATGGATGGGTGTTTTCTAGGGTTTTTAGGCATGGAAGTATTTTATTTATTTTAGTTTTCAGGTTATTAAAAAAAATAGCTTTGAGATCTACATCAGTGTGAGCCGCACCGACACAGACTAAATACTAATACAGATGTGAAATGGCGCGGCGGTTCGTTTGATAGGGCGAACTTGGCCGCCTGTTGGCTGCTGCCAGAGTGTAACACCAGCTCCGTGTTTAGTTGGCTCTCGCATGTTACATCACATTCCCTATTGGCTTGGCTGTCGGCTAGAAAGGCAGACATCTTACGATGATTAGAGATAGGCTTTGCCGCCATGTTGATGGCCAGCGAAGCCATTTTGCTGTCGTGTGTTTCCGAGTTTCCAACATTTTGGGGAAATATGATTTTAAATTTTGATATTCAGATTCTCATTACTATATCAAGTTTAGGCAAAGAATTCAAAAGACGTTTCCTGTTTATTTTTTTAAGGAATCGCCTGCCTCAGTTTGTCTGTATTGTACAAAAACACCTTGTATATAAAAATACACTAACGTAAGCATTAATTTAATTTAGCTTGAGAATTGCCGTAACGCATGTTTGTTTTAAATTGAAGTCATGCAGTTTCGCAAGTAAAATTTATTTCATTTTATAATGTTACAATTGAACTGTCCACCATAACAATAACCACGCCAAATGTAAAACAAATCAAAAGCAAGAGTAATCACTAAATTTACATTGATCCAAGATGGTGGATTTTGGTACCTTAAATCGATTTCGTCGGAATTGTTCCGCAACAGAGGCACGGTGCATCAAAGCGTGTCGGAACACGACCGCGCGGGCTGGTGGTTTGGGAATGCGGCCACCCACACACACACACCGCGTGCCTCGCGTCCAATTCCTGGCCATCAACCTTGACAGCGTTGCCACATTTATAGTACTGGCCTGTCCGTCTGACACCATACACGCACTGCAGAAGACCTGCTAATGACCTGTTAGTATCAGACAGGAGACTATTTAGGTACTTAAAAATTGTTTTCGGAGCGGGTTCTGGACTGTAACTATGAAGGTAGTGTACTTCAAGCAATTGTTGTAAAATGTACAAGTATTGATTTGTAAATATACAAAACAATTTTGTAAACATACATATTTGTATATTCACAAGTATTCTCTGTAAAGTTTACAGAAGTTTTGTAAACATGCAAAAATATTTTTTTGGAAAATGGCTTCCAATAATTTGTTTAAAGTACAAAAATTTTTTTACTGTGTATTCTGCCGTAAATAACGCGACATTTCCACGTACCTGCACATTGTATTTTACTAGATGCTTTAGTGCGCTGCCATATCTTAAGACGTTTCTCGATTTTTTTTACTTTGGTTATTTAAATGAGATTAAGAACTATCACTACATCACGGTAGTAATAAACAGTCAAATTAAGGCGGTTTTCACAATACATACCATCACTTTAAAACAGAAATTTGCTGAACGTGGGATTATATATTGCAGTGTGCACTTTTAAGTTAGTCAAGTACTTTACGCTATTGTCATACCACAATACATATGTATTTTCCAGAAATATTTAACAATTAGTGAATGAACGCTGGTTTTTGTAATGTATTCAAGCAGCCTAAAGAATACGATTCTCAGTAGTTTGAAGTTACAACTACAGAATAAATTGATTTAAATAATTTTCTACGGGTTTATTTAAGATATTGCTAGAAACGTATTAATGTCATCACATATGTTAGTACTAGAGATAATTGTTTATCGCGCGAAAACTTTACTGTATGCTGGAGTGAGTGAGTGAGTAAGAGATTTTGGTCAGCGCTTAACATCCGGGTCTTCAGCGCTGGTGAGGGATGCTACGATGTGAGTATGGAGCAGTGCCGGAATGAATGGGCGGGGGAAACGGGAGATCCCCGAGAAAACCCGCCGACAAGTGGCATTGTTCGACACGATTCCCATATGCGAAAATTTGGGGACCGACCCCGTCGAGGCTCGAACCCCAACCGTCTTGGTAAGGGTGGGGGAGTGTGTGTGCGCGCGCGCGTGTGTGTGTGTGTTGGTGAGTGCGTGCGTGCGTGCGTGATAGAGAGTGAGAAAGATTACAGACAGCGTGAAGTGAGATTTGCACGACTAAATTAATTACACACATTGCAATGTATGCTCCCGTTTCAGCAAATTTCAAATTTTAATTAGCTATATAATACAACATTACATTTAACTACCGAATAGTGGTACTTTCAGATTTAAAAAAGTCGTAAAATATTGCGTTAAGGCTGAAATTCATAGTTGAAGGTTTGTTTGGCAAATAAGTAGTAGGGCCTACTATGCGAAGTAATGCTTATTCTATGAGCAATACTTATTTCAGTAATGAATTCATAAATGCCTACTTCACGAAGTAAAACTTAAAAAAAGCATTACTTATGTAGGCCAAATTGAACTTGATGAAGTAACCAAATAAGTATCGCTACAATATCAGTACCAACATGACACAACTGAACTTGTATTTGAATTACAGCAGTCCTCTAGAGTAATTGAATATTTGGTTACATTTGACTGTCAATTCCACTTGAAAGTATTTTTCTTTTACTTTAATTCATGTTCAAAATTAAATAACAATACTAAGGTCAAAAAAGTGTAAGATAATGTGTTAATATACTTTTTGTATCTATGAAGTTTGCTAACTGTGAAATTAAAAATTACATTCACGACTCGACTCGATGAAAAATACGTTTTTCATGAACACGAGCTGCATACTTGATGTTTAGAATATTTTACTTAGGGCCTTGTTACGGAGTTTTGCAGTGATTTCGAAAATATTCTTTTTATTACTACCTAATTCTCATATAAAATTTTCGCTGCATAGTTTTGACACTTATGTGTTATAATTTGTAGCTGAAATTTTTTGTAGAATTATACTGAATGGTTTTTCAGATTTCATTACCCAAAGTACCACGTTTTTCGTCGTGAAAATAAGCAAAAATGAAGGAAATTATTTTTTTTGCTGGAGAATGGTACATTATTTAAAAAAAAACGCGTCCACAGTATTGTGCAACTTTTGGTTTAAAAATATTTGAGTTATTGGCACCAGTCTGAAAAAAACTCGGGAACAAGCCCTTAATTGTGTGTCAGTTGATATACACCGTACGAATGTAAATTATGATGAAATTGACGTACATATATGCCACTTATTATTGCAGAGTTTTTTTTGCTTACCTACCAACTGACAACATAACCTCATATCACAAATCTGACTTCGAGCACATGTAATTTATGTGAATGAAGTGGTACCGTGTACTAAAATTGTAATGTTGTGATCTTATGATTAGTTTTCTGTCAAATTCAAAACTGGGAAACATCTACTATATTATTGCTATGTACATGTTGCGCTTGGCAGATACTTTTTAAGGTTATATGTTAGCAAATATCCTTTCGTTTGCTTCAATGAAGTTAATATAATTCTGATTTTTACAAGTTGGCCCTAACATAGCGTCTGTCACTGACTTGAAATGAAATGCTCGTTTATTATACATCCTGAACATGTTCTTGACCGCATCTCACGCTGCGTTTGAAATACAGTTTATAAACGGCCTGCCGGGCGTGTTTTGCCTTCCAATTGATGCCATAACCTACCACAGAACAAACTTTGAACACATTTGCGATTCTCGAGCGCGATAAGATAAAGTGAACGATCTTGTGTACTAAAATTGAATGTTGTGATTATAAGCTGTCATGCTACCACTTGACGAAAAATTATTTAGGTTATAGGCGAAGCTAAATTTAGTTCACTTCAATTAAAATATTATTATTCTTGTTTTTATAAGAAGGTCCTAACAAAAACTGATGTTACTGTGTAGAAATTTACTGGGTGTAATGTTCGCAGATCTAGATAGGTCTAGGCCACGGTCGTAAAAGAACAGGTCTGGACACTCGCCTATCTGCCAATGCATTTTGCTTGACCCCCTTGTTGTTTGGTTGTAGCTCGTCAAGTTACCGAGAATGTTGTACTTTTTGGCGCTGTAATAAGGGGGGGTTGGACTCAAACTCCGCCCACTTTTGTCTATTGTTAACATTATAAAGTAAATAAAGTTTTCTGGAGCCATGATTTAAAATTGTGAGCGAAGGAAGTATGCCATACACTGATAAAAAATACGTTTTGATAAATTGTTTATCTTAGTGGGAGGGAAGTGGGCGGAGTTTGAGTCCGACCGCCCTAACTGCAGCGCCAAAAACGTATAGCAGTATCGTGAACTTAGTAAACTGCAGCCAAACAACAAGGGGGTCAAGTTTCCAGGCGAGTGTCCAGACCTGTTCTTCTACGGCCGTGGTCTAGGTCTATTATAGGTGGATTTTTTTAAAAAATTTCAATCTTCAATGTTTTAATAATAATATGTAGGTAAAATGTAACGAAATGTTGAGTTCATATTTAAACGGAATTTATAAATAAAACAGCATTCCCATGGATATGAATACCATACAAAATTCTTTAAGGAACCAAAACACGAAGAAAGTGATTGAAGAAAGGTTAAGTAATGAGGTATGTTTTCGTAACTGTATCTGTTGAATTTTTATTTTTCCGTTTTGTTCCATGTACGTTTAATGCCTAACTTTTTTAATGCCTCTTTTCGTTAAATTTGTGGAATGAAATATCAATGTGAAGGAAGGAATACCTTACACAACCTACTTAAGTCATCTAGGGAGCAGACTTGACAAAGTACCTCTTATATGCTTGGATAAGCAATGCCTATTTGATTATGAATACTTGTGAAAAAGTTGCACTTATTTTGTGACTGTGAATACGTATTAAGCAGTACTTAAGTAATACTTTATGAAACATTACTTGACGCGGTGACAAAAAGCAATACTTATTTCTAGCTCTGTGAATTGAAAACTGTACTTAAGCACGGATATAAGTAGCACTTTTTCAAGTACCACTTATATCACCACTATGAATTCCAGCCCAAGTGTTTTCCTTGACTGATATATTTTAAAAACCAGCTAGACGGTAAAAAGGAAGCAACATGGGGGAAAATTGTACGCGAGTACAAAATAATTCCACCTCAATGCAAGAAGCGCCGATTTGGCGCTCCGTAAGCGTTTATCGTACGATTTTGTTTCGGGGAAGTATAACATAAAATCAAACCAAGTATTCTATATTTCTGATTTATGAATTACGTGTTACTATTTCATAGCCACTTAGCTAAGAAAAAACGTGTACTCTCCAATACAATTTGAAGATAACATTTTTTATCTTAAGATTCCAGTATACTCCTACAGTAGAAATTATTGGATTTTAAGTCACAGGCCTAACATTTTTTTAGAGTGTAAATTAAGACTGTGTTTAGGTACAACCAATTTTATGTGAGCAATGAGCAAAAGTGTTAAAGAGCATGCACATGAAATTGGTTGTACTGAACACATTTCTATTTATGCTCTAAAACAGATATTAGGACTTAAAAACCAAGAATTTGTACATCAGGGGTGTAGTGGAATCTTAAGTGAACTGCACATAGTAGCAATGGTAGTACCTATGTAATAATGTAAAAAGTAGTTCAATAAAGTAATTTAGAGTGTAGAATCGTATCAACATCGGTGTACATGGCACGCTGTTGCACGGAGTTACCACCCTCTCTGCAGCGCCACTGGAAGGAGCAGCACATGATGTGCGCGCATTCATCTCACACGTGTCGTTAAATCATGCCCGCGGAGAAATATTAGTGCCCGGATTGGTGGAAGTTGGAGGTAGGCGGGATGTGTGTGGGGGAGGGAGGGGGTAGAGTTTACGATCACGCCGCACACGCGGGAAACTTGCCGTAAAACCTTGCTAAAGCCCTGGCCGATTCCAAGGGCCCTTCGCGATGGGTTCCAGGGCAGTTTTCATGGGCGCACCGAGACGGCAGTTGGAAGCACATTCTCAGCAACTGCGGGTTGCTTTAAGTTCGCTTACAGCTGGGACATACACACGGTCTGGACTTGCTGGTTGAGGCCAGGAAATTTAGCGAAGTCATTTCACGAGAATATAGATTTTCAACTCTCGTATATATGAGCTAACTTTGAGAATGAGTCACCTTTATGGGTGTCCGATTGCGATAAATTCTTGATTTTATATTTTTAATAAATCATGTTAGTTTTGTAGACGTTACTTGTGAGTATAGTTTATTCTTACGAAAAAATTTTATATCTCATAGTTTTCCCATAACGGTGCATCAGAACCAAAATTTGCATGTTACGCTGCAACGCAAATAGTAAAAAGCCACTTGACTTACTGAAACGAAATAATTCACAGTGAAATAACATGTCATGTGCTTTAAAAATAACTTCCAAATAACTATTTTTTCTATAAAGAAACAGTTTTTAATAAACGTCCGCTGATAGAATATCTACTCGGCAAAATAAATGTCATCGAATTTTGATGAGTAGTTCAGATTTTATTGACGATTGAGTATTTCAGATGTCCGTTCGACATCTTACCTTTCCATACCCTTAATATTGAAGTAAATTGAACTTCAAATACCAAGTTCGTGTACACGACGTTAGGGGCATAAGTAGTGTGACGCTATATTTCATTGTTGAAACATCACTCTGGCCACATTGTCAGTTCAATAGCATCGATAGACAGGTAAGATTCCAAACCTGTTCTTTTAAGACAAGACCATGGTTTATAAATACCTAATATGTGCGAACAAATTATTTTAGTTTATTTGTTCTTGTGCTAAATATTGTATTCATGACATAAAATGTTCCACAATTTTGTTACACATTGAGCTTAGAGAATTAAATTAAATTTAAAAAATATAATGAAATAATGGCTGCTCCAGGCTGTTGATACAAATCCCGTGTATGTTTGGCTGACGCATGTTATGGCAGGTTTCTTATTGGCCTGGTTGCCAGCTAGCAGGGCAGTCACCTTACGCTGATTGGCCATAGGTGTTTCCGCCACGTTGCTGGCCAGTGAAGCCATTTTGCTGGCGTGTTTCGCTTCTGTACGCTATTCCTAAATTTTCTGTGGTGTAGACAAGGGGAAATAGTGGCAGTGAGAAAGAAAATTGCAACATCCGATTGAATGCCTGCTCTTGTCAATGACTAGGGACGGGAATTTTTTGTGAAAATATTTTTGCCCCACTTTGTTTCAGTGCCGTACGTGCACACCTGCAGCTCAACTTCATGGCCATTGACAGAGTGTTTTTGTACAGAGTCGTTATTCATTTGACGTTGTATGTTACGGCATCCAATCACTGACCACAAAGCAGAGATGCAGGTGCGCACGTAAGGTACTGAAACAAAGTGCTGCAAAACATTTTTTCGCGAAATTTACTATCTCTATCAATGACTAATTTTTTCGTTTCTAAAAAAATTTTAAAATGTATTTTCATGCAATGATCTCCGAACAAGGTGGCACAACGGCAACCCGTTGAATTAGGATTCGGAAGGACCCGGATTCGATTACTATCCCCGGCCATTCTGACTTTCACTTTTTTCCCCCTTAAACCGCTCCAAGCGAATACTGGAATGGTTCCTTGAAAGTCATGGCCGACTCTTCTCCCAGCTCCTGTCATTGCACCAAGTTAGGTGTCCCCGTCCTAATGATCTCGTTGTCTACGAGACATGAAGTTCACTTATCATAACTTATATGATTTCGGCTGATGCCTGGCGGCGTGGGTCTGTTTTTATTCAAACGCATTTGTTACAAAAAAAATACTGTAGGTGAATGTCGAACTAGGTCAGCACTGAACAAATCTGAATACACTACCTAGTAATTTATCTTTAATGATGAAATTCCATTTGTGAAATTTACATAATACGCTCAATTAAAGGTTTTAATGAGTTAAGTAAAATTTTCTTGGCGCAACAAAGGAATTTGTCTGTAAACGACCCTAAAATTAAATTTGTTTCTGAAGCAAAATCACTTCGTTGCTTTTATTTTGTTACTCAAGTGTAATACTTCGTTAGAACAACTAAATATTCCTTTGGCTTCACATACATTTGGGCCGAGCAATAAAAATATATGGCGTCTCCGAGAATCAAACTCGGGACCTCTCACACCGAGGATTGCTTACTAGTATCAACGGCCGAGGCTGAAAGTTTGTAATTTACACGTTCTAAGAGATAATGTGGCTTACGGCGTCGACAAACATGAAAGTTTCGTTAGACCAAAGAGTGCACATATGTGTTACCTTCCCCCAAACAAATTTTTACATTTGCGTCAACCAAGTAATTTTATGTCTAACGTAAGTACCAAATATACTACATCTTTGGTTGGGCTAATAATATCAGGTGTGCTGCTTTTGATATTTTGTTCTAGTAACGAAACAGTTTTGATAGCTCGAGCAAACATTTATTTTGCCAAATTCAAACTAATATTTGGTAAAAAAAATCTTTTCTGTGCAATTCATGTGATTTACTATACATTTTACATTAATTTGTTTAGTTTAGTGTTGATAACTATTCTAAAAGTATTCTCATTAGTTAAAAGAATCCACCGTGAACTATGTGTGTAGACTCCTTTGCTGACGGTTTATTAATTTCCCGGGTAATTCGAACCGATTTCTGTTCGAATATGATGTTCGTGTTTCTCATACAGCAGGTACTGCTGCGAATGCAGTTTGGAAATCTCTCTACCAACACGGAGCGTATTTCAGCGAAGCAATTAAAAGTTTGGACTTCCCATCGAATCCCAGCAGGCTATACACGTATGTGCAGTTTGTCTGAGAGGCAGAGTTTTAATATCGTGTTCGCTCACACACACGAACGTACAGACATACGCGGGCAAATATATTTACCCGAATTGCCAAACTAGAGTAGGTGTGCTGTACGGACACACAAACATTTCCAGCGCCCCATCGGAATTATTGCAATGAATATGATTTATTCCTATGATTCAACTCATGTACAAAGTCCTGGTTTTTGACAGTTCTATATTAGTAACTCGTACATCAGAACAGGGAACACTTAAAGACGTGTACACACACGTGATATACACAGCATTGATATAATAGTAAATATTATTATTCACGTAGAGGCATTTTAGAATTCTTAGCCCTTCTTTGCGTCCACACACATAAATTTCGTAAGCGTAACGCAATTAATATAACCATGCAGTTTCTGGCCGGAATATGGACCCTTTCTCTGTTAAATAACACTTGAAGTGACATACGAACAACATACCTTCCCGTATCACAACAAAAATATTTAAACATTGAGAGAACTTATATTTCCTACGTACGCTGCCTATGTACCCGAATTAATTTTCTGCGTTCGAGGTGCGAAAATAGAGTAGCTATACAGGTCAGACTGCCATGCTCGACGTAAACCATATCGCCTCTATTCTTGGGGGCTGGTAAACTAATTTAATTTTTTCGTAGTATATATATTTTTTTCGTATGGGACTTGCTTCCTGATTTGTGTTTTACGAACTGATGTGGTACTTTTAATTCTGTAACGAAAATATTAAAAGAAAAAAATTAGTTTAGCCATTTTGAAGAGATTAAAATTACCTTTCTATTATGTGAACTGCATTATTAAAACTATGGGAGCATGGCTTGGAAAGCGTGTAATTTTTGGAGATAAATGTAATAAGATTAGCGAAGAATATTCTCGACACGTTACAACACCGGCTATATGCCGGGTACATAAGGTGGCTGCCTCTCTAGGTCGCCGAGGTGAAAGCAGAACTTCAATCGGCACAAGTTTATTCGAAAACTACGTAAGAGCCCTCTAGATATGCTGCGTTTGTGTGTGTGAGGCAGGAGCGGTAAGGTTGTCCCTTACTGACATATGTAATGTATTATCGCCTCTCCGCGCAAGCCACTCAGCTGGCGTGCAGTGTTTCACTATTATTCTTGTTACTAAGGGGCTTTCAACAGCGACCATATAATTTATTTGGGGGCAGCGTAGTTACAAGTCTAATGCTTGTTTCTATAGCTGTGTTTTTAGAATCCAGTTGTGATTTGTCCAGATACGGCAGTCTGGAAAAATCATTTTCGGCCATTTCAAGCGGCACGAAAATGATGTTTCTAATAAACGTGCCGAATTTTTGAAACTATAGTGTCATATTTTGAAATGAGTGTTATTTTTGTAGATATACAAATACAATGTGCGTTAAATAGTTTCGTCCAAAAAAGAATAGTCTTAACTCGCTGCAAACTCATTTGAAGCGCGGGTGGGGAAAACCTTTGACGTGAGTGGGGTCTTCTTAAGAATACAATTCAAAGATAGTTACACGTGTTATGTATCGTTTTCAGGTTCTCGACATATATTTAAAGTAAATACCTATGTAGAAAGTTTACTTCCAACTGGTCCGTATAATGTTTGCATAGTAGGGTTAACGGTAATCTGAAATACGACTTTAAAATACGATGTCTCAAAATAAAATTAAAAACTTCTCGATCTTTCATTGATTCGAAACTATTATTGTTTTAACAGTTTGAAGTCGACTTTCATGGGAGAATTAATTCCAATAGTTACATTCGATTGACGGAAAATTTAAAACGTATCTTTTGTAAGACCTCGCCGCACAAAATTAACACAATTTGCCTCGATTAGTCTTGTATATCGATTCGTCGTACATACATATTCTTGCTATACATCGATTCGTTAGTTCATTCTGATTTCAGTCATCTTTATTATATATCGATAATTTATTTACCACGCCGTCTTAATTAAACAACAAAGCTACGCCCATAGCAATCTCGAGTTGTTAATAGAGTTGTTTGGGCTTAGCATTTTTATCGATTTAAGTACGGAAACAGGAAAGGCGATAAGTCGACTTGAATACGTGCGTTAAACACAAACTCACCTCTAAGCTCAGAATACTAGGTGTTTTAGTAGAAAGTATTTTTGAATGGGACTTTTAAGCGCTGATTCTATAATTTATTTGTGGTAAGTATGTGGAAAAGTCCAACGCAGGTCTCTTATCAATTTGGTTTACAGTTTCGGCTGGTATTTTCAAGCTACAGCAATGTGAAAAAGCCATTTTTACCAGTTTTGAGAAGCTGAAAATCATGATTTTCAATAAGCGGACGGTATTTTCAAAACGATAGAGACATATTTCGAAGCGTGTCTTCTTTTCAAAGATTAACGCATTGTAAACCCTTAAGGCTCGGTTTCAGTCGCCATATTGAATTTAATTATTTTTCACTATCTTGGAATTCTGAGAAGAAAATTGTTAAATATGCGATTATATCTCGAATTCTATTTATATTTCGCTACAGTACAGACCTTGCGAATTAGCCGTTAACTTATAATAACGCCGCAATTTGTCGGGTAAATTATGAATATAAAAAAATTTGCCATACAAATTGCCGCGTAATTATAAGTTAACAGCTAAGTCGCAAGGTCTGTACTGCAGCGAAATGTAAATAGAATTTGAGGTATAATAGCATATTTGACATTTTTCTTTTCAAAATTTAAAAAAAAAGCGATAAAATAATAAAACTCAATATGGCGACAGAAACCGAGCCTTAATACTCATACAAGAAAATTACTTTTTCACGTAACACGCTACAACGCAGCTTATGCTACAGGTCCAACCAACTCCATTTTTTTCTGTCTTTGCAGCAGTAAATCGTTGGCGTTAATAAAGACGGCAATCAAATGGAGCACTTCTGACAGCGGTCGCGTTTGATTTCAACGGCAGCGGGGAAGTTCAAAGATCCGCTGAGCGAGTGAAAGCCTCGGGCGGACGACGCGGCAAAGAAAACCGCGCAATTGACGGCAAAGTTTAAGCACGCTGGGTGGAGTTTCCGTCTGCGCGATTTCATCTCGTAGAAAGAAAATAAAATAGAAACCGTACAACTTGCTCGGAATATTTCCTTTCGAGATGTCCAATCTTGATAAGCATTTCTCATTTACTTTCGTAAGATAGAGCTACTTTTAAATTAAGAAAAATGTCGAAAATGCCTGTCAGGACTTTTATTCGAAAATCTTCCTTCAATGGAAAAATTTACTTCTGTTTCTCTCGAAGCTTTGCGTCTTTCTCAACTTCTTGGGAATTCGAAAGGATTCTTTACGACGTTGTTAATATTTGCTGTGTCCCACACGGACTACATGACAATGCTGAAACGAGGACGGATCCAGCTCTAGGTTGGGGAAGGGGGCACTCGTTAAAAACTATATAAACCCATAACCCGAGTAAAAAAAAAGGGTCTGGGGGTTTTCCCCAGAAAAAAAAAATTTAGGTAAAAATTGTACTGCTTAAAGGAATTTCCTTAACAAAAAATTGAATACATAATTTTAAAAATCTGTAATATATTTTAAAGATAAACTGTTCGCAAAATTTCAAGGGGGGTTGCCCCTCTGTCTCCTCTGGATCACCCATGTGCAGAAAGCTCATAGTAAAGACCTCTGATTTTCGTGGAAAAATTTCTGCTCAACTTATTTCAATGGTTTACAATCATATATGCGGTTCTGATTCACAGTTACTGTCCTCGTAGAAAGAAGTTTCTCCTTTATCTGCACCAATCAAAATAAAATTACCGTGATAACACACGTCTGTAATTTGCAGTGAAATGTTAGTGTTAAAACATCCGATCACAGTCCATGAAGCAGGTAGGTAACTGGGCTTCGCATCTCGTCGACAACCAGGTCATTAAAGACGGCGACACAACTTGGTACGATAACAGAAGCTGAGAGAGGAGTCGGCCATGGCCTTTGTTAAGGAACTAACCCAGCATCCGCCTGGAGCGATTTTGGGAAACCGTGAAAAACCGAAATCAGGATGGCCGGAGCCGGGGATCATCCCGGGTCCTCCAGAATATGAGTCCAACGTATTATCATTGCACCACCTCGACCGGTGTCCATCAAGAAAAGCTGCACATGTGCACATTATGCACTGCAACAAACTGGCCCGTACATATTTCCATCACAAAGTACTGGTCTCTACTCATAGTAGAAGATAACTTTAAAAACGTCAAAACATAAATCGTATTCAAGGAGAAAATAGTAAGGGAGATGTTTGACTATTTCCTCCCCAAATATCTTGTCACTTAAGGCTTGGGCCCGAGTTTCTCGGCTTTCGAGAGAATTATTTTTTTAAAATCCATACGAGAGTCGATATCGTAAAATTGCTTCGTAACTTTGCCTCGAAAAATTACATTGCATAGTAAAACCAATTTGCAACAAACAGTATGATGAGTGTAGCTAATTTATCAATTAAAAGGAAATTTCGTTAATTAACTAATGAGCAACTATTTTGCAGTCTTCTGACTCGAAAAAATTAGAGTTTGCAGTTTAAATCAGTCATAACAAAGCTACGAAGCGATTTTACGATATCGGCTCCCATTTATGTTTTAAAAAATAACTGTCGTTAAATGCGAAGAAACTCGTGCCCATGCTCTTTTAAGGGGCGCGGTTCACGTCAGTTTTCAACGTCTTATTTATTTTTATAATTGTACCAGATATTTTTTTCTTATTTTAGACATAAATTGTGATTAAATCTTCCTCTTAAAAATTTTGTGTATTTCTCGTAGTTTTCGTGGAACGGGTCGTAAACGTCAAAATTTGCACTTTACGGATTTATGTACGCCACTAAAACCAAATAACGTATCAAACCGAAAAAAATTTATAGCGTAAAGCAATCCTGTAGGCTATGATATGACATACATAAAAACAAACAATAAAATATTTTTGTATGTAGTAAAAAATAATGAATTTTGAAATGAAATTTTAAAAATTAACAATTACTTAAAAACACGAAACATTATTTTTTGTTTTATGTGTGTCAAATCATAGCCTACAACATAAAACCGTAAAGTGTAAATTTTGACGTTTACGACTCATTACGCAAAAACTATGAGAGATACAAAAATTTCGTAAGAGGAAGATTTAGTTACAATTTATGTTTAAAATAATAAAATAAACATCTGGTACGAATATAATAATAAAAAAGACGTTAAAACTGAGGTGAACCGCGGCCTTAAAGAAACCAAGAAATTGTGCCGAGTTAAGCACTGTAAGTGAAGTATGTTGCAAATTTGCATGTAGATATTTTGGGGGAACTACCTTCACATTTAGAGGAACAAAAATGTTACCTGGACATGCGGGGCAGAAAATACGTAGTTTCTGCACCACAGTTCACAATACATGACGTGCTGCGCATATCGTGTGAGTTGGTTCGTGTTATGGTGAAATGCCGTCGCAGCTACCTTAGAGAACAGATAACAACTAGAGAGCTGATTGCCTATCCCTTCCCATGAAGTGAAGTGATTCCTAGATCTAATCAGCTGTTGACGGGCACCGAGCGAAACAAGTTTCATAATTATTACTACATAGCGGTGATCATATTTTATTTAAATATCACTCACATTTAAAGAAGCGCATGCAGAATGATTCGCTGTCGCATATTACCAGCACCCATCTATGCTCGTTTATTTTCGTGTAAAATAAGAGTTTGTTTACATTGTCTTGGCATTTTCGTTTTTCAGTAATTTAAAGAATGAATAAAAATGAATATGTTGTGTATTGATTATAAAATATTCAATAGTCTATAAATCCCATTTCTCAGGGTCTTTACAAATGTATATCGTAACATTAATTATTTTGTGGTGGTTTTCGTATATTTTGCCTATCGCTAGATGTAGGTTTCACAAAAAAGGCACCAAGCTATCTCTAGTTATCCATGCTCTAAGGCAGCTACTATGACATATTATATCCTTACTAATATCACAGAATAAACAAGTAGTAACAGAGGCGACAAGACGTGATTTTTATCGTACTCATTTTCTCTTTACATTGCCTTGATGTCGGACTTCGCAGAAGTTTGGTTACCTTGAAGTTTATTAAGCCTTATTTTATTATTTACGAGGAAATTGATACGTAAGTAACGTCACATATATCATTTCTAAACGTTTAAATGAGATACTAACAAATTACAGTATTTCGTGAAATATAAGCGGTTCTTTAAACCAGTGTCTCATATCACATATGGCTTTGTTTATATTCCTTTACGTCCCGAGAGTTGGTACAATAACAATTTTAAAGCATGGCTCCAGCAATCTATAATTTCTTTAAAATGTTAACAATGGAAAATAGTGGGCGGAGTTTGAGCTCAACCGCCCTGTCCGCAGCGCCAAAGATGCATAACATTCTCGGTAACTTGGCGAACTACAGACAAACAACAAGGGGGTCAAGCAAAATACATTGGTAGAGGGCGAGTATCTAGACCAGGCTACTTCTACGACCGTGCACGCAGCAAACTTAAAAAGTCCAGTCTGTTGACAGATAATAATATGAAATTTGCGAGTTCATACCTACCGAGTTCTGTGACGTTACTTCGTCATACACATAGGTTCCTACGATTGCCTTCAGCTATGTTTTATTTTATCATTGTCTCTCGCTCATTTCAAGGGACTTGATAATAACAGTTTCCTCAAGCGCATATTTGCAACAGAGTGACGCTAGTTTCCCGCTCATCAAATGTCTCCTATTCGTATCGTGCTAGACCTTACAAAGCCGAAAATGGTTTCAAGAGAAAAATTAAAAATTTTATTCAACGTTCATTTGCGTGTTTTTACTTGTTTCTAACAGAAGCATACATTAAACGTTTATTTCATAGAAAATTTGCTTATAAAGTCTATAGGAACTGACTTCTTCCGTCATACTAATAAAAATAATAATTTTGGTCGACTAAAAAAAGCTGGATGTAAATGACATACAATTTAAAACATTTTTTGCTAACGTGTCCTTACAATAAAAGTATAAGTTCATAATATCCACCTTATGCTCGGTATTATCACGACAGGTTTTCAGTTTATCAGTCACTTGGAAGACGGCATTAAGGGTTTGTTTGAAGTGTTGCAAAAACCTGTCGAGGTATCGCTGGAGCTGCGGCACCCAATATTTGCGTCCTCTTTGTGCCACCTAGTGGGGCTTTGTTTATCTATTCCTCTATGGACGGCGGCGCGCAAGGGGGCCAACCTCGCTGGCGCACACCTCGCCGGGCAAACAGCGCAACACGGGCGCTGCCGTCGCCTCCCAAAGAGAATAACAATATATACCGGTCACGATCACAAAGTCATTTGTAATCACGCGCGCTGTCGGCGTACGTGCTGTCAACATTTCGGCGCCCTCAGGGACTGGGGAGGAGGGCAGGGGGAAGTATATTTGTGGAGGGTGTGTTTAGCGGGACGGGCAAAAACTGTTGTGTTTTTGGTAGTGGTAGGGTAGGGGGTTTATAGTGTCCCACAGTAAAGCATTGAAGTGGTCTGTGGAGCGCAATATCGGGGGACAGAAGACTTCCCAAAGAGGGGGGAGGGGGTCAGTAGGACCCACGGGTTGACGGGAGGGAGGGCGATACACGACGCACCACTTCAAAAGAAATTCGAGCACATTCGATTTTTTTCCTCCTGGTAATGCCTTGTTTGAAATTCCGTAGCAGACGAACGCTAGCAGCCACCGAGGACAGCAAAGGGAACGCCGATATTAAAACGACCCTTCTCCAGTTTGGTGTGCCGAGGCTACGCGAGCAGATTAGGCAGTTCCCAAGAGAGGCACCTGTTCTATGCTACTATAGCCAGTCCAGTGGGGCAGCTTTTCCAACTCATGTTCGGCACACAAGATATTCTCTAAGATTACCCTCAGTGCGTTCGTTCACAGTACATCGAGTGCTTGCATAATTAGTAATCGTTTCGGTTATAAATTAAGGGGGCTGTTTATCCAACATTTTGTTTTAATAATTTTTATATTTGTGCGAGATACGTTCTGTTTTGCTTTTTAGGCATTTTATTTGACTGTATTTATTGCATCCATAAACCTGTTGCGCAGAAATTTTCTGATAGTAATATTATTTTAAATCAAAAAGCGAGTATTTTATAAATTCGGTAATTATAGAGGCCTTAATATTATCATATTTAAAATTATAAAATGACAGATTTCCGTTTTTGTAGATTTTTGTGGTTTCAAGCCCTTATTTTTCTAAAAACTGTTTTTTTATTCGAAAGTAAAGCATACTACCGTATAGTGTATATTAATAAACGTCCGCTGGTAAAATACCTACTTGGCAAAAAAATCTCATCGAACTTTGATAAGTAGTTCAGATTTTATTGAAGATGGAGTATTTCAGTCGTTCGTTCGACATAGTACCTTTCCGTGCACCTTAACACTCAACGTGCATCAGGAATGTAGCAATATTAAGTAGTAATTTATGTAAGATTACGTTTGAAATATTATTAGGTTTGTTTGAATACGGTACATTTTTGTTTTCTTTATACAACAAAATAACATAAAAATTAAAATAATAACTGGTAGTTATATGAGTTTTCATTTAGCGCCTAATGTCGTACTTAGGATAGATCGTTTTTATTAAGGATAAGTTGTAAAAAACACCAACATTTTGACTTCGACAAAGTCATCATGTTAACGTATACAAGTTGACAGCGTTTGGTAGGAAATATAAAATTGCCGTCGAGTAGAAATTGTTTCTCGCTGCTACTTTCAACGTCAAGAAGACGAAAGGCGAAAAGTCAGATTTTAATATAAAGACTACTGACTTGAGTGTATTCATTTTTGTTACTTTGATATTATTCAATAAACAAAATACTCTGAACTCGTCTCAGAACTTCCTACGTTCCAGGAAAATGGCAGTATATTAACAGAATCCGTTCCGTGCTGCCAAAGACTTGCTATACATTGAATATGTTCTCTCAAGTCACACACGGTACGATGCGTAATAAATTCTATGGAGTACATGTTTGTTTGCAGGGAACCTACTGTTGAGGATATTAAAAATGGAAATGACTAACATGAAATATACGAAATAAAAATTTTGGCCGGAGGGGGGGGGGATGAGGGGAATTGTTTCATTCTGGAGATAAAACTGGGATGTAAACAGAACAAAACAATACACAACAGTACGAGCGACCATTTTCCGAAATTAATCATTGGTTCCTCGAAAGAAGATACTACATTTTCAGTGAAAGAAAGTTTAAAATATAAAACACATGACAATATTGGCAGAAAAAAAAAAGTTAAAAAAAATCTACTAATGTGAAAATTTGTTATTTCTTTTCTTATACGCATATAATTAGTGTTCCGTATTTTGTTTTACCAATTTACCTCTAACTGTTCTGAAAACTACAAATTTGTATACATCGACGGGAAAATATATTAGTACACCAGTTAAGTGAAATCTCACATTTTTTGTTATTATTTCTTATTTTGTGCCAGCATTTACTGTATTGCACTTGCTAGGATACTATATGTTAGATGCTGGTATTTATTTGATGAAAAGAAAACAAATCGCAACTGTGTACTTACATGTAATATTGTTCAACCTAAAAGTAAATGAAATGTTTCCGAATGTAAATTCAAATCATATTTTATAATTCACATTTAAGTGAATGTTGAAATACCAATGGTATTGTTTTTTTCTTACAATTAGTATAAATCAGACACATACTCACGGTAATTTGCAGTAAACATAGAAGTACAAACATACTTGAGAATGCCTTTATAACTATAAAAATTTTTGTTATTATTTTTAAATTGTCTTAAACTATATTTTAAAATAACATGTTATTCTCACAGTTATTAAAATTGTAATTAATATTGTCCGTATAGTTACGAATATATCCTGCAGTGTCACTTATGCAATTTCTGTCGCATGGATAGATTTTACATCTGTTCGAAAAGAGACAGTAAAGCGGCGGAACTCTGAAATGATATATATAAAAATAAAAAAAATTGTATTTAATAAAATATTCTGAATTTTAAAATGAAAATTTAAACATTTCAAAAAATTGTTTAAGCATACAAAAATTTGTTTATTTTTTATTATATATAGTACAAATCATAGCCTACAACATTGTTATACACAGCGATTTTTTTCGGTTTGGTATGTCAGTTGGTTTTAGTGGCGTACATAAAACCGTAAAGTGCAAATTTTGACATTTACGACTCATTACGCAAAAACTATGAGATATACAAAAATTTCCTAAGGGAGATATTTAGTCACAATTTATGTTTAAAATGAGTAAATAAATATCTTGCACAAATAGAAAAATAAAAAAAAGACGTTGAAAACTGAGGTGAACTGTGCCCTTAATGAGCGGAGGCGGAAGAATACCGTCGTACTTGGAGCGACTAGGGCTCGCGAATAAAGCCCGACAAACATCCACAACGTGACGCGATGAACAGGGATACGTTCAGAACACAACTCGCATACTTACGAGCATTGATGCTTGAAACACAGAAAAATTGTTCTTACATGTGGTTGCTGCTTGAAGTGACAGGTTCCGACGCCGTTTTGGTAGCTGCAACTACATTTATGAGGATTTTATAAGTTTGCGCGCACTTTCAGAATGCCCGCCGCAGAACACGTGTTTTATGTCACATACAAATTAAGGAAAAATAAAATGTTATGGCCTCGCTCTTTAATTTTACAATGGTTTCTAAAATATTTTTAACGCAAATTGATACCTGTATTAAAAATTCGTTCTTGCAGTTTTAACACAAATATATCATTTTTGTATCTGAATTTTTTTTTGTTGAAATACACCAAACGGATTTTTAGATTTTTGCCCCTGAAATATCACATACTGCGGTGGGAAAATAAGCCAAAATGAAGCAAAATAATTTTTTGCTAGCAAACTGTACATTATTTAAAAAAAAAAATACGCTGTCAAATTTGTGTATCCTATGACTGTACACAGTTTTAATTTTTTTCCAAGCATTTGGTTAAAAAAACTCTAGTAATTTGCAATTGTTTGAAATAAATGAATGATCATTGCCTTAAAGGCTGAGTTTATGACTGGAAGCCTACTTATATTTCTAATTTGACCTACCAGTAGTTGGCTAGAATGAAGCAGAAATTTTTATTTCGATGCCATAATTTTAACATAATTATTTTGCAATCTGCGCTAGAAAAACATTTCAAATTTGGTTACATAATCTTAAGACAGTGTTAATATGCAGTTTTTTATTTATCATGACAGAACCACATTAGTATTAATAGCTACTTGATTTGTTTGTAGCCGCTGTACTAAAATTTTTCTAGCCAGCTTAATTTTGAACACAATATTATTACAAATAATATAATACATATCACGTAACTTAAAATGTATTAATAACACCAACAATATATCACGACTTACAAGAAATATATGTTTGCCTACATAGTTCTAACCCGAGGAGTAAACATATGGCAAGGTGTTGAAAGAAATTAAATCTTAATAGACCGATTTTTAAAACTACAATTATTTTTGTTGTGAAATATACTATTACAAATAAATTTTATGTACGGCACACAAAAAAAACTTTCCAAAATTTACTAGGACTTTTTTCTTCAGAACCTCTACACACGGGACTTTTTACTTGGAAGAGTTGATGGTAAACTGAGAATTAATTTATTTATTTCAACACGCATTCTCCATTTAAACACCAGGGTTTCATATTTTTGCCAAAGATTTCCTATTATAGTAAACGTACTTACAAACCGAAAATTTGAATTTCGTATGTCGGTATCGCTAACGTTCAATTAATATTTGAAAACCAGGCTGTAAGTTGCTGGTAGCTTGCGATTCCTCGCTACGGGGCGGCTAAAATAACAGAACAATCTACGTCAGACTTCCGGCGTACAAGAGAAGGCCGTGGAAGTCTTGTTATTGCTTTTTCTGCCACTCCATTCCGCCTCCTTTAATGTCTGTTTTTATTGAGCGCTGTGCCGTATGTCGTTTTATTCCTTGCCCGTCAAAGGTTCTCTCTCCTCCCCTTTCTTCGCAATCCGCCTGTTACCCCTCCCCCCTCAAACTGCCCTCCCCGGGTTTCTAACCAGCGGGACTTTTCCTACCAACCCCCAGACTTCATGCAATTCAAAGCAAATTATACACCGCTGAGATATATACTTCCTTCGCGGACGAGGGAAATCTCATTCCGCGTAGAAATATATGTTTCTCCCTTTCTCCACTTCCCCACCTTCCTTGTCTTCTACTCTTCCTTCCTTTATTAGCCTTCCTCGCTGTCGCGACACTCGCCATCAAACTCATTCTCTGCAAGTCCATATCCAGTCACGTGCAATTGCGTTATCCGCACGGAAATACCGTTATCTTTTTATGAATTTTTCACGTCACTTGCAATACTGCGTTCCGTATTGCTTTCCGACGTGACGAAGTTTCGAAGCTGTGCCATATATGTCGAAGCAAATAATGTAAAATAACTGTCGACTCTCGCAACTACGTCCCGAGAGATGGTACGTGTGCCTTGTACTTGCGATGCTAGTAAGTTCAGTCGCAGATAAATATTTAAAATTTTACGTTCACTACGGATGCATGTGACTAGTTCGTTGTATATTGTCTGCAGCGACTTGGAAGTAGTTGCGAACGGATGTAATGTTGTTTTCCTGCCGTACAGCGTTCAAACGCGACTCAGTTAAGGCCGGGATAACGATGACTTCACGTTCACGTGTACGTGTACGTAATACATAATCAATTGAGGTGCCATGTTACGATCCTTCACGTAAGCCGTAAGTAGGCAATGAAAAATGTGTAATCTGTCGTCGAGTATGGTATTAGAAAGCCTTGATAATAGTGTATCTAACGTAAACTTTGATGAAAAAATTACAATTTCTAAAACGATTTACATAAGTTCCAATGAAACTGCCATATCAAGAAAGGATATGCTAAGCGCAATTATAATATTTTTGGTATTAAGATACTATATTTGTGTTACGTTGCACGTTTTACGTAGTTGAGAAAACGGTAAATGGTGCAAAATAAAATAGAGAGGTTTACAAAAAGTCCCAACAGTTTAATTCTGTAAAATTAGACTTTGAAAATACAATCACTAGGTAGGCCTAGCAAAAGTCGTATTTGTAAATATTGAACTTTTTCGGCTGCTTGAATACAGCCACTAGTATTATTATTCCTACATTACTTTCAACTGTAGCATGGTTATAATTCATTTGGAATTTATTTTAGGTAATGTCGAGATAGGGTATCTACAAATGACCTAGGCATATAACCACCGATGGTTTCTCTATTCCGAAATTTTATTTCAAACTTCACACCTGGAAGTTGAGGGTACATGCACACTAAATTCAAATAAAATTAGTGATTTTACCAGGTTAATGACGTAGGCCTAATAGATTCTTGATGGCTATGCCGCCTAGATACAAATACGGTATCATAAAACCAGTTAATTATAGTCTGGTAATTTACGTTAACGTCTAAATAGTGTGTGGAATTCCTCGTAAAATATTACAAGATGTCTAAACTACTACGCCTAACATTTCGAACATTGATTTCAAATTACGTTGCCAATCATATAATGTAAAAAAAAAAAAATACACAAATAGTCAAAGACAACATGATACAACAGAAGACCTCCGAAATGTGATTGGCCCAGGCGATCACGTTGTATAACTTCACGTATCACTTTAACTTATAAGCTTGACATCGACAAGCTTTAAGTTACGTGAACGTGAATGTAAGTATAAAGTGGCGCGAACGTGATAGGGCCCGTTCAAGTGCATTTGTCAAGGTGTTACCTGCTTACGTGAAAAATAAAGTAAATTGAACGTGAAGTCATCGCAATCCCTGCCTTAACACAGACAATTTAAATTAACTTGATGGTTACGAGACGTGATTAAGTTTTTGCAAAATGACAACTTTTGCAGCCTAGAACATATATTTTAGTACTCTTTTTGTAAAGAACTTGTTAGATACTAAATTCAAATCAACAAATTACCCGAAATGTTACTTAAGCTTTTAAAGTAGCAATACTCAAGGATGAATATTTTTTCTGAAGTGAAGAATAACTTTTAACTGTAATAATTATTTACGTTTGAAACTGTACTATATTGAAGGGTTTTGTACACATATCACAGCCTTACTTTTTTGTAAAACATTACTATAGTAGATTCCACTATTAATTAATGAATCGCAAATGGACAAATCATTAATTTTAATAAAATTTATAATACTAGGCTTTTTTTAATGTATGGGCATTTGTATTAAGCCTGGAGACCATAAAATATTCTCAAAAATTTTGAAGTTCGGTACATATTTCAGGGTTTTTAAATAGACATAACCGTGTGGATTAATAAAAAGCCATCTCAGACACCTTCGAAAAAAGTACTGCATCGGTGAAATATGGAGGAAGCGGGTTTTAATTTACTTCGCTGGCGTTCGCAGAAGTGATGTGCGGAAAGAATTTTACTGGTGGAGGGGGGAGATTTGCTTGCCTGACTAGGAGCTCTTTCCGCGAATTAATTATCAGTTCAACCGGAGGGTCTCAGGGCCTAAGTAGTAAAAGGACGGAGAAGGCAGACTCCGTTCAAACGCCATCCGTGATGTGTCTAAAGGGTTTGTATCTTCGACGGCAGATTGTCTCTAACCCTCTCCCCAAACCATCTCTCACCCCGTCTCGCTCACCCAAACCTAGACCAGTGCCCCTTGAGGAGATAAGGTAGTTAATTGCCTGCCTGAGGGGTCAGAAAGGCTACTCCCCCACCTCCCTGGCCATGCCATGACCCCCCAACCTAGGTTCCCCGGGGGAGGAAGAGGGAGGGATGAGATAAGAAGCGCGAATAATTGCAGGTGGGGTCGACGTGCGTGATTCAGGGTCGGTGGATCTAGTTTGATGGCGGGGGGATAGGTGTGGGTAGACCTTAACCTCCCTTGTATCGGTGGCCGATGATAAAGCCCGGGAGATTACATTGACCCCCTTCCCTTATTCCCCCTTCTTGCTAGCCCGCAAGTGATTTGACTTCCCCCCGCCCCCCTGGAATTCCAAAGTGATGACAGCTCGAAGTCTGACTCAGCTCTAGCCCTCACTTCCATCACACTCTCGCTCGAGAGGCGATTGCCGAGAAGTAGAGATGATGGTATATCGCGAAAATTTGTGCCAACATACCTTTGAAAACACTGTAGATCTTGTAACATGTGTGATTCGGTGATATACGTCTGACACAACGTAGCTGTCTGTAGACCATTAACCGGCACCAAATATTTCAACGTAGGCATTCTTATTGGCTCAGTCAAATAGGGTAACAGCTCCAAGTACACACTAAAGTCAGTAATATTCTGGTAAGCTGAACGTATTTTGAAATCCAGTAAACAGTCAATTTTTCCCGTGATAAACCATCATCTCTACCGATAAGTCATTTGGGTTAGCCCCGGTAGAGTAAACTTCCTACTCCAATCGTTTCATAAGTGATCGTGTGTCAAAAAAAGTGACGAAGGCCATTTGTTTACATACGTTCTACAGCGAAATGGTTATCCCTAGAGACCTGAAAAATTCGCATTCTCTTTTATGCGCAAGCTAGAATTCCAGTAACTATAGGTCTGTATCACTTTCACAATTGGCTGTTTACTTACTCGACACTTCCTATACGTAGCTGAGCCAATAATAAAACTGTAGCTGAATACAGGCCCATTGCACTGTGTCAGCGAGCAGCTAATAAACAGCTGCTGTTCTACTAGAGCACACAAATATTCTTGGAGGCTAGCCTGCAGGTCAGTGAACCCGCGAATTTTTCCCGTCTCTAGTTATCCCTCTGCTAGTCCAGCATGCTGGACACGCTGTAGGTAGATACTGCAGGTTGCTCGTTGTAAACGCCTAAGGTAGAACATCTGTGGCCAACTTAGGTTACTTTAATATTTGCTTACAGTCAGCTTTAAAATATATTGCATATCGTTACCTCATAGAATCAGAAAAAGCCGTCTGTTGATAATGTTTGAGGCCTTCAAAATAGCAGTTATACACTCCCTGCAAAATTATTTTGCAGTAACCACATACATTTGGTGGTGACCACGAAAGAAACTTCGCAGGGTAAATACTCACGAAATATTTTGCAGCTGCCACAAAGTATTTTTTCCGTGTAGGAAGGTAGATTTTTGAATGTTCATACTGCCATCGTATGGAATATGTTATATTTCGTAAATAAGTTACACACATAAGACATGTTTAAAATGTTCTTAAAAAAGCTTTTATAAACACTTTGCTGCACAGCTCAAGCGCCATATAGGCTACCATGGCCTTAAGGGCGATTGATATATACCTTCTGATAGTACTTCAAGTAGTCCAGTAAAAAAAATGTAAAATAGGAGTAGTATAATTCATGACAATAAAATTAGGATAGTTACAAGTATTTATATGTTGCCATACAAACTTCTAAATTACTCTATTGTCACCGTATTTATCTGCATCTCATAAGCGTAACGATAACTGAAGTTACGTGAGCGTATTAAGGGGGCTGTTCACAAATAAAAACTGTTTTATTTTGATGATCGGACGAGATATGGTTTGATTTGAAGACATAAGTTACAACTTTTTATAGTAATGAGAATTTTTAGCTTTCATGGGTTTTGTAGAATGGTATGTCAAAAGTCCAAATTTGCATATACCGGTTAAATACTAAGAAACAGTATTGAAACAGTACATAATTGAAACAAGTTACACTGAAACACAGTGCCATGGCCTATGTCAAGATATGTTCAAAAATCATAGATTTTTTTTGTAGTTTTAATAAACTTCATAAATTTTGAAATTTTTTATTTAAAATTTATCATTTTTAAATACAAAAGATGCAATGCAGTTATTTACGTACACCCATAACACTGTCCTCCAGTGTGAATTATTTCATTTTTGTATGTCAGTTGGTTTTCCTCCTAACATGTAATATTTTGATGCAAATTTGGACTTCTGCGTGCCATTATAAAATACTATAGATGCTAAAAAAATAGCATTGCTGTTAAAACTAGCCACAGTGCATGTCTACAAATAAAAAAAAATGTACAATTACAAACATTATTGAAAGAATTAAAATCTTTGGTGAACTTCCCCCATCTTTGGTGAACTGCCCCCTTCAATAATATTCTTATAAATTTAATGGTTATCGCGTCGTTTGAATTTAAATTGCATGATAACATTCGAAGGAAAATAACGGAACACTAAACCTTTATGGCAAATAAATTGCCTAATTACATTTACATGGTTTTAAGACAGTTGTTAGCTAAAACTTAAGACATGACATAAATACATTCACGTAATTTTTATGTAACTATGTTTTATGTTTAAGTGCTAATAATTGCGTTTAAAAAGTAAAATAAACTTAGTTGTAGCACTCATGCACCGAAAATATCTTTAAATAAAATCATTAAAAATAGTCCTGGCAATTTAACAGTCCTAAATTTATAACATTGTTCATAATAGCCAGCGGTTTTTCAGAGAATCACAAACAAACTAATATACAGAACGTAAAACACCCCATAATATCACCCTTGAAGATATACGACGCGCTGTTCGGCAATGAGCACTTCTACGGCGCAGAAATGAGAGTGTTGGGTCCTCAGTTAGAGACGATCCAACACGCAAACCACTTTTTACCCTGCGGCTTCGGCTACGGCGTTAAAACAGCTGATACTCTTCTAGTCGCTTCGCAAAAAACCACATCCCGCTCCGTTCATTAAGATTTATGCCCGCCTTTCAAACAGCCCGCCCGAGGTTAAGGTAAAAAAAAAAGAGCCGTGCTGCGTAGAGCGGCATGTCTCTATATCCCCACACCCCTCTAAACCCTTATATAACACCCCTCTTACAGCCAGCAAAATTTCCCCTGCGTCCGGTTTTCCTTTCATGTCGGATTAAGGGCGTTGGTGTAGCCAGCTCTCGCGTTTGTAAACCACACGTTCAACCCAGCGAATTGAGGGATTTCTGGGTAGGAGATGGGGGAATATTGGTGATTAAAAGTGACAAGAAGCAGAGTTATAAAAAAATCCGTCGGCGAACAATTTACTGCGGCCGCCATTTAAAATCTAGTTCAAAGAATTCAGAACGTGAACCAGGATAATATACCTGCAAAAAAAAAAACACTGGTGAGCGATGGTAGTCAGTGTCTCCGTAAAGTGGGAGCAGTGCTATTTATCACTGAAGTTTCCTTCGTCTTAAATTCCGTTTGTAGAATCATCGGCCGATATTACGTCGTGTAGAGCTCTAGCCCGATAATAGGATGCGCTGAAAGGTCGATAATACCAAGTATAAAGCTCTCGGCCGATAATACCACGTGTAAAGCTCTCGGCCGATAATACTACGTGTAAAGCTCTCGGCCGATAATACCACGTGTAAAGCTCTCGGCCGATAATACCACGTGTAAAGCTCTCGGCCGATAATACCACGTGTAAAGCTCTCGGCCGATAATACCACGTGTAAAGCTCTCGGCCGATAATGCCACGTGTAAAGCTCTCGGCCGATAATACCACGTGTAAAG